>JASAND010001758.1:0-16583 GCA_030248195.1 Trissonchulus latispiculum
ACACTAGCTTACCTCTCCTAAAATTTTCTCAAGATTTCTTCATCCATACCAAGATTATATAGAAAATCCCGCTAGTGGTACTACAACCTTAAACAAAAACTAAAAAATAGCCCCTCCGTGCCTCGCAAATAAACGTGCATGCAGATTTTGAGCAACTTTCGTTGAAGCATTTATCAAAAAATTAATTTGGAAAATTTCGCAATAATTTCTTCTGTTTTGCGCATATATTATGCTTTTAACAAGTTACATAGAGTATTTCATGCAATACTAAACAAATTCAACACAAAAGCTAAATGAAACCCTACACAGTTCATTTTCGAACGGTTAGATTTTACTTTGCCATATGCAATGGGAATGGTCAACGTAAATCTGCCGTTGGTTCAACCGCATGTAATTTTTAACTGTCATCACCTACAGAAGAGACCTGCACATCGTTGTAAATCCCTTTTTATGCTCTTTCACTAAGTGCATTTGAATTTATCATGCGGAGCTTTAATAAACGATATTTTAAGCCATAATGGTGTTACACATCCAGAGAATCTCAATTGCGAAATTTTGTCAGAACATGCCCCGCCAACCAGAATAACTTCAGTCGGGATTTCTTTAAAATGAACGATCGGTTCAAATTATATATCAATAATCCCGATAATGCAGGCGCCCACTTAAGATTTTCTCCTTTTAAGGTGCTGGTATCGCTTTGTGTAAATTCGACCCTACAACCTTCAATTCTTCATGAAAGTGGATGGAACTTACCAAATACATTATTTTCCTGCTCATTAACATTCTGCAACCAGTCCCGGATTTTTAGGTGTAAAGATAAGAAAGTTTTGGTTTTTGCCCTTATTCTCTCAGTACGTGGTCGCTACCCCGGATTGGTTGTTATGGCTGGAAAGTGGGCATCAAAATGAACATTTTTGCTTTTACAACTTTTGAGCTACCTCTAGTGGTTAAGACAGTATAAGCCAAAAACAAATTTTGAGGTAAAAATGGCCATTTTTGAAGAAAACAGTTTTTCCAAAATTAGTGCCAAATCTTACAGACAATTACCGCTTATTTATACTCAATCGATACACCGTCCAATTGCGCATTTTATCAATACCTATTCGCTGGAGTTCGTTGCTTTAAGCTAGCGAATTCGCCGAAAAACCATTTTGGCAAAATTGCGATTATTTTGTTTTGAACATTGATTTCTCAAAAACTACCCAATGGATTCCCGTGATTTTTGGCTGAATGAAAATGCGCCCTATTGCGGAGGGAAATTTTTCTTGGTTTGAGCTAAAACATCTCCAGTTGTGAGAAAACTGAATAGAGAGTTGCGAAATTTTGTGTCATCGCACATTTGCCGTAGTTTCTGGAATACTGAGACTTGTTGAGCCAAATCCAAAAAATGTCCCTCGGCCCACATGTCCTTCATATCATGGCACAAGAAGAAATTTTGGCCGATTCTACAGTTTTGAGAAATCGACGTTCAAAAATTTTTGGCCTATATTCAGTCTGTCAGATGTCAGCATGTCGGAATTTTTTTGTTATTTTCTTGCCAATTTTGCTAGTTTCGTAAACTTATGTTAATGTACAGATTATAAGCTTTAAAACGATGTATAAAGCTCTTTCCAACTCCCAAAATTGCGAAAGTTACAGTTTCGAAAAATCACCAAAAAAGCACTGCAGAAAAGGTTACCAGCACCTTAACAGATGCGATAAAATTTCTTTTAATTTTATAAAATTTTTTACCGAATTTTAGAAGGAGCGCAATTTTTTAGACTTTTTTGTAGACAAAACATTTTCTAGGGACATCAGTTATTACCGTTTGATACCTCTATCTAGGGTTGCGCCGGGGCCGTGTAACGGGGCCGGGCCGGCCCCGTTTCGGCCCGGCCCCGCAAAATTTTTTAACGGCCCGGCCCCGTTGACTTTGGGGCCCGGGCCCGTTACACGGCCCCGGCGGCCCCGACGGCCCCGTAAGCCCCGGCGGCCCGGTAGGCCCCGCCGGGCCGTCAGGACGTACATAACACACTTTATTATATATTTTCTGCTGTGCATATGGCTATTTCTTGGCGTATGTAGTAGTGATATTTCGGGCAGCCTATTTATTTCAGTTTCAGGCGGTTGCTCGTCGGAATTTCAGATTCAAATTCAGTTTCAGTTTCAAGACTAATTTTATCTGATTTTCAGTTTCCGTTTCAGGTCTCATTTTATTTGATTTTCAGTTCCAGACGGTTGCTCATAGGAACTTCAAATTCAGATTCAGTTTCAGGTCTCATCCAAATAAGTTTCAGTTTCAGTTTCAGTTTTAGGTGCTGAAACTGAAATACGTACTGACTGAAAATATTTTCAGTTCCAGTTTCAGGTGCTGAAACATCACTAGTATATGTAGCGGCGAAATTTGCAGATATTCGAGAAAAGTGTCAAAAAGTGCGCATCTCAATTTTTTATCCCTCCCCTTTTCAACATCAACTAGAGAGAACTTGACTCGTGCTGGTTCATTATATACTAGCATGTCTGAAAGTACTTTTTATCGAACAGATCGAATCTGTTTTGCACTCCCCCAGGTATACCCCCTTAATTCGGGTCTTTTCCAGATTACCCCCCCCCCCCCCACCATTCAAAGTTCTTAAAACTCGATCAAATGAGCTGAAATTTGGTGTGGGTATGTTTTCGACCACGCTGAGTTCAAATATCGCAAAATTTTTCGATTTCGCGAAATTCGATTTTTTTCGATTTCTAAGGGGGGACCAAGGGTAACCGAAAAATTTTTTGTCTTCGATTTTGCTGAAAAGTTGTATATAGGGGTTTTCTGGGCCGCAGAACAAGAATCTGAAGTCCGTTTTTTGATTCAGCTTTTCGTTAGTTTGATATAAGCTAAAGTTGTAAGCTTAAGTTGTAAGCTTATGCTGAGCTAACAAAACGCTGAATCGAAAAACAGACTTCAGATTCGTGTTCTGCGACCCAGAAAACCCATATATACAACTTTTCAGCAAAATCGAAGACAAAAAATTTTTCGGTTACCCTTGGTCCCCCCTTAGAAATCGAAAAAAACTCGAATTTCGCGAAATCGAAAAATTTTGCGATATTTGAACTCAGCGTGGTCGAAAACATACCCACACCAATTTTCAGCTCATTGGTCGAGTTTTAAGAACTTTGAGTGGTGGGGGGGTAATCTGGAAAAGACCCCTTAATTCTAGGTGCAAAAAATAATCGAAAACATCAACTAACTGAAGTTGACAAAATTTTGTCTGGCTGAAACTGATTTGACTCGTAAACGTTTCCGCATGACTTGGAACGAATTCGACCTGCGCATTTAAGAACTGTAAGCGTGCTTCTCAGCTACCATACTCGATAACATTTTTACGAAATCGGCTCCCTATAACCGAAATCCACCGTGGCCACCGAACGTTCGGGATTCGGAATCCTGGTATAACCTCTGAGGGGCCACTTCCACAAAAGTGTTCCGGAGTCTCATGGGGTCTTATCTCGATTACCCCCACCATTCAAAATCCTTAAAACCAGAGTTGGCAAATGGGACGAGTTTTCTGATCCCATCCCATCCCATCCCACCGGATTTTTCATTTACCGTCCCATCCCATCCCACTTGTCCGAACTGGATTTTTCCAATCCCACGTAATCCCACTTGCATTATTTAACCTTGCAATTGCGGTAGCCTTGAAATTTCAATGTTTGCCTAATAGCTTGAAGAACCCCCATATTTATCAGGCAGAGCCAAAATACCAAACAACAATATTTTTACTAAACAGTTGTCTGAATGCGCAAAGCTTTAGAAGAAAATTTGTAGAGCTTTAGCCAGGGGATCTATTTTTAGTCATTTTTTTATTTTCTGCGATTTCGCTTGTTTTTACATACTTTAATACAAACACTTATTTGAACGATTTTTAAAGCTAAGGTAGGATCTTTTTTCTTTTAGGATCTTTGGTGTTGGAGGTCAAACTAGAGGTACGTAGTGTTAAACATGGGAATCTAAGGGCCTTTTCAAGAAAGGGTAGAGTAGAGTTAAAATTAACTCGATCCTCTTCATGAAAGAGTTAAAGGAGGAAAACTGAAGCTTGAGTGGAGTTAAAGCGAGTTAAAACTGTTACTTTTAACTCTACTGTACTCTACTCTACCCTTTCTTGAAAAGGCCCTGAGAAGCTTCACCTTTTTGATTGAGTGACAAACAAATTTGGAAACTAGGAAAACATAACTTGCACTGTATCATCGGAAAATAATGGAGAAGGACTGTAATTTGTTGCAATTAGAAATTTTGTTGAGACTTAGAAATTTTTAAATAACATTTTTGTGAACATTTAATTTGAAGCCGTCTAAGGTCATTTTTAAATCTTAACATCTTAATCTTAACTTTTAATGTTCGAATTCCCTGAGGACTAGGACTAAAAGTTGAAAATTTGTTTTGCATTATCGGCAGCCATTTTGGTAAAAAATTGTACCCTATAAAGAGACAGAACTACGACCAACCGATTGAAAATTAATTCCTCTTAATTTTAAATTCAATATTGAGCGGTCCCGATGCGCCCAGAAAAACCAAGGCGCCGTCAATTTTGGAAAAAATACAAAGTTTGCTAAAGCTTTATTGCAAAAAATCAACTATTTTTTAGGTGCAAGAGTTGGTTCTGAGACGACATAAACTTATGCGCTAACTTATTAATCTGCATACTTCCCTACAACCCGGTGAAATGGCTTTGCCGCCGGCAATTTACAGGCAACGGCAGGACTCATTTGAATAGTGCTATCGAACAGGGCTTGACTTGAAAGCTATAAATTTTTCATTGTCGACGGAAAGCAAATAAAGTTTTCATTGTCGACGGAAAGCAAAAGAAACTCCATCTTTCCAGCTGGCGTGGAAATATTTTTCTAAAATAGGGTCGACGTGTTAAAGAAAAACGGAGCAAATATCCGGATTGGCAATCGGTAACTGACCAATAGATTTCACAAATACTTGGGCCAAATGGAACGTTCGGGCATTAAAGGGTTAAAAGGTAAAAGAAAATTGTTTGTCAAGCTTGTCAAACCCTCATGTCTGACCAAAGTGTTCAGCTCGGTGTCCTCATCTGCAACAATTGTACCCAAAAGGAACCTAAAGTTATCAATCATGGTCATGGTGCGCATAAATATTCTGCAAAAATTTGTGTGTCTTTGTTGTCATGATTCCATGTTATTTGCAAACAAAAGCAAATTTCCGAAATTTGTAGCTAAAAATTCAGATTTCTGCGCCACAGAAAACTCAAAATCAGGTGAGCAGACCAGGATCAATTGGTATCGTTCGAAATGTCTTGTCATAAGCCATGATCTGTAGGAATTAGAACGTTCAAATAGGCCTCAGTTTTCAAAATATTTCATCAAATTTGCTGAACCCCAGTTTCAGCGTTGCAAAACACTCAGATTTGGATGTTCTCAAACTTCAAAAATTAATTGAACAATTTTAATAATCTAAATTAAAATTCCGCTCCCTTCAGTCTCCCTCCGATATAGTCTTCATGAAATGAACGTTGTATTGCTCTGTTTTATCACAGACAAGACCTTTTTGGCTCACGGAACAATCATCACTTTTTTAGTTTCCTATGTTTAACACATGAATACCTCCATTTACAGCTGAAATTACTCTTCAACAGATCCTATTTAAATTCTATGAGTTCGTTGAAATATTACCAGACTACATAATATGTGAAAATGAGCAAAATCGGAGATGGTCG
Organism: Trissonchulus latispiculum; assembly: GCA_030248195.1. Lineage (NCBI taxonomy): Eukaryota > Metazoa > Nematoda > Enoplea > Enoplida > Ironidae > Trissonchulus > Trissonchulus latispiculum. Next base: position 5,703 of record JASAND010001758.1, read on the forward strand.
AAAACTCGGCCAAAACTGGCATCCCTTTTAAGTGAGTGCAGAGCTAAACGATCCCATTGAATCCCACCAATCCCATGTGGGATGAGTTTTAAATCCCATCCCATCCCATCCCATGGGATCCCATCCCAGATGCCAACACTGCTTCAAACTTGACCAAATGAGCTAAAATTTGGTGTGCCTATGTTTTCGACAACGCTGAGTTCAAATATCGCAAAAGTTTTAAGCTCAGTATAAGGTTACATCTTTAGTTTAAATCTTTAGCTTATACTGAGCTAACAAAAAGCTGAATCGAAAAACGGACTGTCGATTCGTGTTCTACGACCCCGAAAACCCCTATATACATCTTTTCAGCAAAATCGAAGACAAAAAATTCTCCGGTTTCCCTTGGTCCCCCCTTAGAAATAAGAAAAAAATCGAATTTCGCGAAATCGAAAAATTTTGCGATATTTGATCTCAGCGTGGTCGAAAACATACCCACACCAAATTTTAGCTCATTTGGTCAAGTTTTAAGGATTTTGAGCGGTGGGGGGGGTAATCGGTATAAGACCCGTCGCGTGGGTAAATTACCCTGAAAGTTGCTCTAGTCGTATTGCAAGTCACGCTGATAAAATTCTAGAGTTCTCGACTCAAGTCCTCTGGTAGACTTCAACTAGAGAAATTTTAGCCAACTTGACTGACTACCTAGCAGAGAAACTTGTAAGTAAAATTTCTAATTGAATTTTTCTTCTTTCAAATACCTACTAATTCTCAACACAGAACACAGTAATATTGGAGATATAAATTTTTTAAGCAGATATAAATTTGTATCTCTGAAGGATTGCTTGAATTAAATACCGACCGCTGGAGAATATTGAAAATCAAAAAATGGAATAACTCACGCAATTTCCAACCAAAAAGGTTGAAATTTGCTGTGTAGGACTTTCAGACAAGGGGAAAATTTTCCTGAAAAAATCGCGGTAGTACCATTTACCAATCTTTCTGGACATATAAAGCGGCGCCCTTTGAAATCGCACGGGAAATTTCAAAAAATTTTTACGAAAAGAAAGATCTCGTCAGTCCGGTTCAGAAAATATATACGTACTTTGTGGTAGCTATCTTGAAGCGTTTTTGAGATATAAAGAAAACAATTTCGCTTTCTACGTTTGTTGGTCAGACTTTAGAAAACTAGAGTTGAGTTGGGTTCGTATTTCAAATATTATTTCAAATAGGTCTCTCTGTGCCCGAGGTTGAGCTTCGCGATCTGTCAAACCTTGACTTTCTTACTTCTCATATTCCTAATATAACTTAACATTTAGGTTAATTAATGAATTTGGACTATGTAGTACCTTTATTACTGTCAGATAACAGATCAACAAAAACAGTCGACAAACGAAACAATAGGATTCGCATGAAATTTTTGAGCGAAAACAGCCAAAGGCCGAAATACTATCAAAGGTAAATACAGAAGTCGTCTCGTTCAAAAATTCATTGTGAACCCCAAACTTCTATATTACAGTGAACAGTTCAACTAGCACAGTATATTACTGTAATTGTTTGTAGCAACATTTTACACTTTAAATCAACTCTTCTAGGCAGGGTGCGATATTGCAGGGACGTGATTCCAGGGCAAGGCCGATACAACCCGTGCCTAAAACAGAAAAACGCAAAACTATTAATAAAAATAATGAAAATATAAACTGATGAATCATATAAATATAGATTTTGTGATGGCTGGCATGATGACGTTTAAGTACCTAGGAGAACAGGAAAATATGTACGCACCACGCTCTCGGTTATCGTGCTGGGGGACATACTGAACGATAATGGCTGGCCCCCACACAAATTGGACACACAAATCAGTATCTAATACACTATTGTGTACGCTCGCACGCTTGTTGTATTTACTTGTTGAAGCTCAAAACGGCCATCTTTCGAGCTTCAAACTAAAGATACGATACGAGTGAGCGTAGAACGGTTCCTACCAGGCACTGATGGGGGATCACTACGGTCTAATTTGTGGAGAGCGGTCAGCCGGTATCGTGCATACTGCATATCCTGTCCCCAGCTTAACAAAAGAGTGGGATGCTTGTCATACTCTTCGTTATTATGTACTCTTGATAAACAGCAAACCGAAGCAGTCCAAAAATTTCGGCAGAAATACTGCCATAGTGTATTACTCTTCCTATTATAAACTCTTTGCGAATTCTGAATTCATTTCCAATTCCTCAACATTGTATAGTTTAAACTGGATGAAGATTTAATATACTCAGCAAAGACCAGCAAAAGGGGAAAGTGGATCTTTCTTACCCTTGCAGGCGCGGGTGCGGCGCTGAGTCCCACCTCCACAGGTGCGGGTGCAGGCGTCCCACGGCTTCCAGGGCAGCCAGACGCCACGATTGGCGTCGGCCTGGGTCGGACAGGGGCCCAGGTTGCAAGGAACGGTCTCAGATTTCTCGCCTGGACAGGTTGGACCGCCTAGAACAGGAATAAAAAACTAAAATTGATTGACTTGAAATTTGGTAGGAGTAGGTTTTCTGACGTACTGATTACAACAATACAAAACTTGTAAAAATCTTTAAAAAATGTTTAAAAATTTAAAATTTTACTTGGCAAGGGATCCTCACTTATGGGATCAAAAAGTTTTGTCCTTGATTTTGTAGAAAACAGGGGCTTTCTGGGGCGCTGAGCACGAGTCTGAAATCAGTTTATCGATTCAGCTATGCGTTAGCTCAGGATAAGCTTACATCTTAATCTTACAACTTTAGCTTTAAGCTAACGAAAACCTGAACCGAAAAACTGATTTCAGATTCATGCTCAGCGCCCCAGAAAACCCGAATATGCAAGTTTGCAGCAAAATCATGCACGCCTTACCAACTAAAATTTTAAAATTTTCAAAAGCCTTTTTAAACATTAAAATGTTTGTATTTTTGAAATAAGCATGTCCGAAAACCTCAACTCAAAAATTTTTTGAAACTTTGAATCCAATAGCCTCTAGTATGCATCCATACAAAAGTTTAAAGCTGTTGGTCAAAAAAACAAAAGTTAGGGCTGGGGAGGCAATTGAACAATAGACCCGATTTTTCAACGAAATCTTAATCCTGAAGATTTTAGAAAACGTCACCGCTAAGTGAAAGGTTGAAATTAGGATTGAAAGATTACAATTGAAAATTGTCGAGAGCGGGAGGGAATCGAACCACCGAGCTTCAGTCTCGTAGTCCGGTGCCCTACCGCTGAGCTACAATGAAACCGGTTTACTTTAGATTATGGCACGTGACTCGAGTTTGTAGGAGGGCTGACATATATATATATATATATATTTATATATATATATATATATATATATATATATATATATATATATATATATATATATAGGTGTGAAAGGTTGAAATCAGGATTGAAAAATGTGAAGAAAAGTGTCCAGGGCGGGGATGGAACAACCGAGATTTGGATTAAGAGTCGAACGCTCTACCGCTTGCGACACTTCATTAGAAATTAGATAGTTACACTGATTTGAACCTTTCTAAGTTGCTGATATTTAACATAGGACTGTTGCAAAAAAAATTTGGCCCTCGCGGGAAATGTCCCAGGAAACCCTGAATTTTTGCCAAAACGGATCAGGTACACGGTGAAAATTCATACAAATACTGAGATAAGCACATCTGTGACATTCTTATTGTCAAATACTAGAAAAGTGCCTTTATCAATTACGTACGAAATTTATGCAAATAAGAACTCAAAATCTCAAAATAATCTTTATTTTACTTTTCACATATTTAATTACCAATGCAAGCACGTTGTCGGGTTTTCGTTCCCGGGCCACAGGGCTTGCTGCAAACGGTCCATTTTGACCAGTCGCCCCATTTGCCCAGTTTGCATGGGGCCTTGGCCGGGCAGCTTCGCTTTTCCTTCAGGGCGCTCGGCGGGCAGAGAGTCTTGTCATCGGCCAGGCAAATTCGGTTACGTTCCTGAACACCGCCTGCACCGCAGGTCCTGAAACAAAAATACAGCAAATCAGATAATAACTTGCTAAATATGATCATGAAAGTATCGAAACAATTTTAAGGTATAATGATAGTGGTGTTTTACTAAACATTGACATCATTTCGGCGGGCACTCGTTCACGTCTGTTCTAATCTAATATCTAAAATCTAGGAGTTTTTGCTATGCAATATAGAAAGGAACTAGTGACAAACAAATACCGAAAAAATTAAGGGGAAACTTGTTTTTTGATCTTACGCAGCCTTTGAAAAGGTATAGTCTCACAAACTGAATAGTCTTGAAAATTCAGCAGTGAAGCTAAGAATCTGTTTACAAAATGTTTTGAATTTTGAAAAATTTTTGAAGCCTGTCTATTTTTTTACAAATTGTTTTGAATTTTAAAAAAATTGTCAAAACCAATAAGTTGCTCTCCAAGGGTAACAGTAAAATTTCTTGCCTCTAATTTCGAGGACAAGTTTCATATAGACGTTTTTAGGGTCACTGATCACGCACGAATCTAGATACATTTTCGTTAGCTAAAGTAAACGGGTCTTTCCCATTATCCCCCCACAGTAGAAGCCTGCATTACGGCCCGCGGCCCGGCCCGGCCCGGCCCGCGGGCCGGGCGGGCCGACGCACAAAGTTCACGGGGCGGGGCGGGCCGCGGGCCGAAACTCACGGGCCGGGCCGGGCCGCGTGCCGACAGTCCGGCCCGCCATCAGGGTTTGAAAGATAATATAAAATAGTAATTCATATTTTAGCTTAAAATGTTTTGTGTTTCCGTAATATGTTTCGTTCGAACTAACACTGATTTCCCGCAGTAACGTTAGCATTTTATTTTCATGAATAATTCATGTATTTATCGTCACATCATTAATGTTAAATCCTCAATTCGCCTAAGTAATTTTAGCGTTTACAACATAAGAACATGAAACTTTTGGAATAGGGCAATATATATGGCATTAGTAACAGTGCATTTTATTTTGGCTTTGATGTATTCGCTGTCTTTTTAAGAAAACGATGCCTTCTACTTTTGAAAACGCAGTTTTAAAAAAATCAAAGTTTAGAGTTTATGGAGCAAAGATTTACCACTTCTTTAGAAATGACAGTTTACTCCTTCTGCACAATTGCATCTTTTTAAAGTCCTCTACTTCTAATTAGTTTATTTCTCAACTATATAACTCTTATAAAAATGCGCACTTCACAAAATTTCATCTGGTTTAATAAAAGTACAATATTTAAATGTTGCCAATGCCACTGTAAGCTTTTAGGGAATTTTCAGTTTTTTGTTTTTCTAGCGTTCCAGTCTTATATACAAAGTGTCAACATGAGGCAGTATCTTTTTGCGGTCCTTTTTGCTTTCATTTGTAGAACGACAAAAATTATTTTGTCCTTAAAACTGCGTTTAAAAACCATTAAAACTCGAAAAATCAGTTTTTAGAAAGCACACTTTCAGTTTAGACTTTTACTTTCAGTTCACACTTTTAGAAAGCACACTAGAAAAAGCACTGAAAATCAGAGATTCTGTTTTTACGACCAAACTAGAAAATTATTTCCATGTAAATTTGCATTTTGGGACAAAATGAAAAATTTCGTACGGCCCGGGCGGGCCGAAAATTTTGACGGGCCGGGCCGGGCCGGTGCATCTGACGGGCCGGGCCCGATTGGCAATGAGCCAGAAAGATTTTTCACGGGCCGATGGGCTGGCCGGGACGCAACAATTTCTGCTCCGTGCAACTCTACCCACAGCTCCAAAAAAAAAATGAAGAGTCCGAAGAAGCACAACTCGACTGATTGAGTTGAAATTTGGGGAGTTTGATCTCCGCTGATGTCGCAAAAATTTTAAAATTTTTAAAGAATTTTTAAAAATTTTAAAATTTTAGTTTGTAGTGTGAACGAAAGGGTACCGAAAAATTTTTCAAAAAAATTTTGCTGAAAACTTGACAGTGGTTTTCGAGGCGCTGAGCACGAATCATGAAATCAGTTTTTCCGATTCAGCAACTTTCGTTAGCTCAGGACAAGCTTACATCTTAAGCTTAAACCTTTAGCTTATACTAAGCTAACGAACGGAATCGGCAAAAACCTATTTCAGATTCGTGATCTACTCCAGAAACCCCTAGAAACTGAAGTTTTCAGCAAAATGTTTTTCGAAAAATTTTTCAGTTCCCCTTGGTCCCCCTTACCAAACTGAAATTTTAAAATTTTTAAAAATTTTTTAAAAGTTTTAAAATTTTTGCATTTTGAAATCAGCAGGTCCGAAAACCTACCTCCACCAAATTTCAACTCAATGAGTCAAGTTGTGCTTCTTCGGTACTCCTTCGGAGCTGTGGGGGGATAATGGGAAAGACCCAAGTAAACTTGGCTAAATATTAAGCTGTCATCTTCAAAGGTTCAGAGTCCCTGAACAACCCTGTATACAACTTCATCGAAATTGAAGAAAAATTTTTTGGTTTTCCTTTGGTCCTTCCTCCCTTAAAAAACTTAAAAATCTAAATTTTTAAAATTTTAAAGCGTTGAGGGGTAGATAATTTACTTGGGAATTTGGGGGGTAACTGTTTACTTGATCCAACAAAGGAAATAAAGGTTTCAACTTATCGCGTGGGCCAGAAAAATCTCTGGAATGACAAAATGGACCCGCAACAGGGTAGTTGACAAAGCAGTCAACAGCCAATTATAAATTTCAAGAACTAGTCTCTATTACCGATTTATGATTAACACGTGTGATGGAGTTATAATAAATAGTAAAACTGCAATTGGTGAAACGTATGTACAGTGATTGTTTTCACTGTTATGTTAAAATATGAGGTGTACTCCGGTAGGCCGCACACCTTATAATTTTTCGCAATTGTCCAGAAATGCTCTACAATTCGGTAGAGCGCACACCTTACAAACTGAGGGCATACTGCTAAAACGGCTCTACTCCGGTAGGCGTACACCTTACTAAACTGAAGGTTTGCCTGAAAACGCTCTACTCCGGGAGGCGCACACCTTACTAATCAGCGGTTTATTGCAAAACGCTCTACTCAGGAGGCGCACCTTGCCAAATGGCCGTTTCTTGCCGCTAATGACAACTTCTCATTTTCTGAAGCTGATTGCAAAACTAAAATTGCACAACTGTTACAAAATATGAACTAATATACCGCAACATGACAAGCAGGTGCTGTGATGCTACAATTCATCAGACTAAATGCAAAAAAAAAAATATAACACAAATCTATTGAGAAAGGTAAGTTCCGCCGTTACGGGGCGCCAATTTGAGGCATTCTATGATGGAGTCGCTTTTTGGCCAATTTTTGACCGTCTCGATTTTGCGCATTTTCATATTTTCGTAGGATACTACGGTCAAATGTATTTACAAAATCTTTGACTTTGAAAAATCGCCAAAAATTCAACGCCTCGTGTGGTGTTCCAGAAGGGTTCTTTGCCTTCTCTGATGCAACACCACAACAAGGTTGTATGTACTGTATCTTTTTGGCAAACTTTTCTACAAAGTTCATAAACATTTTCCTATGGTTAACATATGTCGGTCTTCTCTTTGAAGGAGCTCCGGCTTCGATAGAAACAACAGAACACCAAAACGCTCTTGTCTTGTTTTGTTAATTACAGAATGTCTCCTAAAATTGGCGCCCGGCGGAACTTACCTTTTCAGTAGATTTGTGTTGTATTTTTCTTTTGTGTTTCGTTCAGACAACTACATCTACACCTGCTTGTCATGTTGCGATGATTCATTATTTTGTTATAGGTTGTGCAATTTTAGTTTGCAGTCAGTTTAGTACATATTATCACTAGTACAAATCTCTATTTGTAAGTGTGCGCCTCCAGGGGTAGAGCACCATCCAGTAAACCTTCAGTTTGGTCGGGTGTGCACCTCGCGATGTAAAGCGTTAAGCAACCTGCTGGTTAGTGGGGTGTGCGCCTACCGGAGTAGAGCATTTCTGACAATTGCGAAAAATTGTAAGGTGTGCGCCTACCGGAGTATCACCAAATATGATTTTTATTGAAAACGTGGAAATCATTTTATCTCACTCTTTCAATCAAATCTATTGATGACGTTCCACTTGGTACAAGATCAATGTTTATCGTATTTGCTTGCCAATGCTTGGCAAGCTCGCAAAAACCGGTCTACTAAGGAATAATGCCCCTTTTAGGGTAAACATTCTAGCTGTCGTGTTCAGATTTCTGCATACTGTGCAGCATCAACAAATCAGGTTTCATACTTGAAGAGTGTACCCTGATATTTATGGCAACTCATGGAATAATTTTACAAGTCAAATTAATTAAATATTGAAAAATACTGAAATTAGAATAAGTGATGAATTTATCAAAATTAGGTTTTTGAACCCTTCTGTCAGGGAAAGATAAAGCAAAAATTTCTGGTTTATCTCCGGCGTTTAACATAAAAAATATTCCCAGTATAATCGTGTGCTAGTTTTCCTATAAATTGACAAGTATATATACACCAGTATTAATCTATCAGGTTAGCATCAACTTACTGGCTGCAGAGACCCCACGGGGTCCAGGGTCCAAAGTTAGTCTTTAGAGGGCAGGGCTTCAAATTACAGGGTTTGGATTCACTATTGGGTCCGGGGCATTCGCCGGGCTTGGGGCAGGTCCGGGTTCGTTTCTGGGTCCCGGGCCCACAAGTGACCGAACAGNGGGTATNGGGGGACCATGCCCNGNAGGTGACCAGTGGGCAGGTGCCCCGGTTACAGGGTCGGGTGTTCACCTTCTGACCAATACATTCACCTGAAGCAAAGAACAGTTAAAAAGTGGACTTCGTAAAAGCAAAAATCTGTCTCATCATTAGACACACAAGTATATACTTTAGAAACTAGTCGGTTATAATTTAACACTTAAGGCTACAAATTATAATCATAGTTAGACTCAGTAATAAAGACTAAAGGCCGGTTCACACTAAGCAAATAGAATTTGAAATTCAGCCTGGCCACGTCTTCTGTGCACAGTGCAAAACAATTTTCGTTGGCTACAGGCGTTGTGCTTGTGCAAAAAGTTAAACTGAATTCAACTCGACGTTGAGCTCGTACCAGTTTTCAATAGTGTGAACCGGTTGTGCTTGTGCTTGTGCCCTAGTGTGAACCGGACTTAAAGAATGAAAAAAGTTGCCCACCTCCAAACAAACGAAAATAGATCTGGTACCTTGCAAGATTCGAACCAGCGATATACTGTTTAACACACATAACATGCTTCCCTTCCCTTCCTAGGGTTCGAACTCAGAGCTCATCCTTATAAGACCCCATCCTAAAATCTGACACTTGAAAAACGGGCTGAAAAAATTCTGCCCTGGGGTGACGTGACGTTTCAAAAGATACTCCTGCGGGTAGCTTGTACTTTTGCGGCTAATTAGGAGAATGCCCTTTCAAAGCATTTTCCTAAGTTAAAAGAGTGCGCAATTGCTCACATTTCTCTAAAGTAGGAATAATGTTTGTCAATAATATCGAAAATTACTCAAGGCATTCGTTAGATGCAACAGATGTCAAATGAAATCTTTTTAAACATTTCCATTACGGATTATTCTGTAATTTCACAAAAATTCTTTACCTTCTGGGGGGCTCCGCATATGTTGGGTGCATCTATATTTTGTACGTAATCTTGTAATCGTGCATTACAGTTAAGCAGCATCTACTTTCTAAATTGTCTAAGTAGCGTTACACTACAGAAATTATCGAAATGTTCATAATTAAAACAATTTTTTGCACTAAAAAGCACGCTAAAACAAGAATTCTGCCTGGACGCAAAATTTCTTAACGGGACGCAACTTAAATTTAGCGGGACGCAAGTTTGACGCAAATCCGAAAACCAAAAATCCCTGTTTGCCACTCCAGCGCCTGCCATTCGAAAAATTATGGATTCAGGTGGAGTGGAGCTCGAACCCACAACTTCATCCAGCATATTTCATAAATGCAAAAAAATTTTCAAATTTTAAAAACATTTTAAAACTTTTAAATAGAATAAATACTATGAAATATGAATGTGAAAAGCTGTTGGGTCTTATATCGATTTCACACCCCTGTAGATATTCTTAAAACTTGACCAAATGAGCTAAAATTTGGTATTGGTATGTTTTCGACCACGCTGAGTTCAAATATAGCAAAATTTGATTTTTTCGATTTCTAAGGGGGGACCAAGGGAAACAGAAAACTTTTTCGTCTTTGATTTTGCTGAAAAGATGTATAAAGGGTTTTCGGGGTCGTAGAACACAAATCTGAAGTCAGTTTTTCGATTGAGCTTTTCGTTAGCTTAGTATAAGCTTACATCTTGGAAAATCTTTAGTTCATACTGAGCTAACGAAAAGCTGAATCGAACAACGGCCTGCAGATTCGTGTCTCATCGACCCAGAAAACCCCCATCTGCAACTTTTCAGCAAAATCAGAAAGACAAAAAATTTCGGGTTTCCCCTTCACCTCCCCTTAGAAATCGAAATCGACACATTTTGCGATATTTGAACTCAGCGCGGTCAAAAACTGTGCCCGCAACCCAAACTTTATCTCATTTGGTCACGTTTTAAGGATTTTCAGTGGTAGGAGAGTAATCCAGATAAGCCTCTTAAATTTATAATACACAACTGAAATTAACTATCCATCTGACACCCACTTTGCGCTTTTGTGCTGTATTTCAGTTGCTGCAGCCGCACTGCAGCGATCTGCGTCCGCTCACTCCCGCCCTGCTCAGGTGAGCTTTCGTGGAGGTGGGATCCGGCGTCGGACCCGTCTCTGCCTGGGACTGGAGTGCAGTCAGGGTCCCACCGTTGTGACTGAGGAGATCTGCAATCCCCAGCCCTGTCCCATCTGGGGCGACTTTGGACCAGCGGACCCTCTCTGCAGCACCACCTGTGGACCCGGAACCCAGCAGCAGGCTCGAGTTTGCATTGGAGGAGGTCGTGGGTGGCTGAGATGGAAATTA
>JASAND010001759.1:0-17936 GCA_030248195.1 Trissonchulus latispiculum
CGTAGCTAGGTTAATAGGTAGTTCACCCCTCTTTGTGTACGACATGTATCTTTTTCACTTTTCATGCTTTCACCCTCTGATCGTTTTTGCACATTTTTTTTCTCTGAGTTTCAGCTTAGATCCTTGGTGCGGAGATCCTTGTCTGGTGGGATCCTTTTGGTTGCCAAAGGAGCGGAAACCGGGGGGAACCCTCGGCCAAAGGATGCTCGCGACGGATTTCCTCTAAAATATTGGCGCTATTTTTCTGGCTTCACTTATGGATTTTTATGGGCCTAGGGATGGGCTAGACCTAAGCCTGTTACACCTACCTCGTGGGTCTTTCACTGGCGGGTGCAACTGGCGCATGAGCGTTGGCATTACCGACTGAAGATGTCCACCCATTTCTGGTGCTGAGAACCGTTGTTTTTCCTTGGAGCGTACGAGCCCGGTGAGTGATCAGCATGGGACCGTATGCCCCGTTTACGACCACTAACCGGTCATTCCCTTGGTCTTTGTATACCCGTTACGAGTATACAGTAAAAATTCGTGCCCATTTGTACGGTTTCCTTCCATCATGGAGTTTACGGCGGTGGTTTCCTACCTTAAATTCGGCGGACGTTTTTACCTTCCACTATCGGCGGATGTTTAATCCTTTATTATCGGCGGGTGCGTTTCCCTTCTCCATTGGTTATTATTTCCCTTCCCCTGTCTGGTCGTTCATTTCCCCTGGGCGACCTATTTGGACTATATCTCTGAATGTGACACTTTTATCTAATTGGGACTTTACCTGGCTGTGACTTTAACCGGATGCGACTATTGCTCAATGTTGAAATACCTAATGATGATCTGCTCAAATTGGACATTCCTGATTTTGACTGCTATATATGACTGCTCAATTATGATGCCTACACCCTATTTTGACATTTCACATTATGAGGATCGCTTATTATGACATTCTACACCATGAAGATTTGGTCAATGCTTGGACTTATGCCAAATGCGAAATGGATGCTTTCCCCCTTATTCATGTACATATATGCTATGCCCAAAGAAGACAGAAACTGCCAGTTTTGAATTTTACCGTAGTTTTGTATTCATGTATATACATAGCTTTTATTACTAATAGCTTTTTGATGTGTTTGTTAACTGATACCTTGTTGTTTACCTATGCCTATGTGTATTTTATGGTATATACTACGATGTTTGCGTATTATATTACTAAATTTTTACCTTTTCGAAGCTTACTAACATATTTTACTTTTCTTGAAGCTTACTTTAAAATTATTTCTACTAACTCCTTGAAGCTAACCTTTAAAATTTTACCTAAATGTATTCTGTTCTGCTTAGTTCTTAACTATTTCGTTCTATTCCGGATATTCTGTATAGTTTTATGCGTAATATATGTTTGTTGTTAGTCTTAACCAAATATTTTACCAAACCTTGGATTTCTTTTAATTTTCTTCAATTCTTTTCGCTTTTTATCTAACGGATATTCTATGTTGGGTTTCTTACTAGTCTTTCTGGCCGAAGGCCCTAGCCAGTATCATGTCTCAAAAATTCTGACTCTTGTCCCTTGGAAATTCCCTTTATCATGCCGCCACGTTTTTGTTTTAAAATTCTTGTGTACGTATATCTTTTAGTTGGCCCAACGTTTTCCCTCCTCTAATTTTTGGGTTGTTTCTGAAGGTAATGATGTCAGTTTTGTTACCCCGGACCAGTGCGCTAAAGTAGCACCCGAAATATACGTCCCTACCCCCAGTAAGGCCTGCAGCGCGGTTGGGAGGCTCATCTATAAAATTTTTATTCTACTTTAGGGAACTTTATTTCTAAATTATCGGTGTTTCGCGCTTCTTTTCTTAAGAATTCCTAACTTACCCCTTCTTTAAATTAATATTAATTTTGGTACCTGCGGGGTACTTGGGGACTTCTTTCGTACCCTGTTGGTCCTTTTCTATACATGCTTTAGCATGGTAAGGGTTCTTTCATAACCCTTTTTAATTTTATTTAATTATTATTATAAAGACTCCATTTAAAGCTCGCTCCCTCCTTTGCGCGAAACACCGGAAAGTTATATTCTTATTTTCTTCTTAAAATTTTGTAGAAGAGCCGAATGGAACTGAGATAGTCCAGCGAGGTTTAGGTACCCTGAACCCACCCAGCCGAGATTCTGCGCACCCTTGAGTTTAGCGGAAGGTAACCTCCGCACCTTAGCTGAATTGCCCTATATGAAGCTGACATCTGGGTTTTTGAATTGCTGGGATTGGTTTTTACTGGTTTTTGGTTTGTCTCACCTGGTCGTTTCGGCCAGAGGGTCCCTCTGGCGCTCCTATCCCCGTGGCTTTTTCTTATGGCATGGTCCACGCGCCACTGTTTTTCTTATTGATTTCTATCCTTGTTGTCTCCTTGTACTGGCTCGGGTCCTAGGTACTTTTAGTAACATGTTCTTGAATTGCGTTTTTGTTTTTTTATTCGCTTCCGTGATTTACTTGTTTTGTATTGCTCTAACGTATTGTCTTTGTTCCCTATACTTTTGGAGACCACATCAAAATTCATTTAAAATTTCTCTTTGCTCAACGTTAAATGACTTTTTCCTTACGAGGTTCCCTCGCAGGTGCTCGGGCGGTAAGCCCTGGGGAGTTGTAAGGGGTGGGTGTTTTTAGTATGTTTGATTTATGAATGTATGTGTGTGTATTTTTGAAAATGTTGAAAAATGTGTGTGTGAAATTCATGTGTTTGAGAAATGTCCCTAAACTAGTCTTTTCATAACGTGTTTTTATTTAGCCGCTAGGCGGCGCTGTCTCCCTAGCAAAACTAGATAGGAACCTTTATCCAATCAAAACTTTCCAGGCAAAAATCAATACTCTCATCTGATTGGCTACTTAGGGGGGTGGTCTGATGCAAGAATGAAAAGTAGTCTAGTCTAAAAGTTTTTCTTTCACAGTGAGTGGTTGGGTTTAGAGCTAGGTTGCATATATACGTATTTTTCAAGTTACCGTTTCCCCTGAGCTGTGTTTCTTTACAACTGTCCCTGCTTTCACTAGGATCCCTGGTACCTTTGTCTATGTTTACTGCCTTCTGCCTATACTGTTTGGAATCCCCCTCTACTATATTTAACCGTCCCCTGGTTTAGGTCGTTCCGGCCAAACCCTCCCCTACTCGTGTTATTTATGTGACTTTGATCTTTACTGGAAATTTATGGTCATCTATATTTCTCTCTTGTGTCCTGTTGGGTAAATTATTAAGTTGTGAAAGTGCAAGTTTGTTAAAGTGTAATTGTGTGTACTTGTTTATTAGTTTTTAATAACCTTGTGAATTTCTGTCCTGGTATGTACAATTTGTTTAGTTAGGTTTAAAAATTAAATAAGGTCTCCAAATATTTGTAGATTAGGTCTTAGCATTTATTGTTCGGTAGGCAGTTAGGTAGATAGAAAATCTGGCAGTCTGAGACTAGGTTGAGCGTAATTTTTGTGGTGTTGTATTGTATTGATTCTGAGTTAGGGTGGGTCACTGTTGTTCCAGAGTTTAGGCGAGGTTGTTGCTACAGGTCGACTGGAACAACATCTCCTCAGGTTCTGCCGTTTCCTTGTGCGCAGTACCCACCCCGTAGTGCTTAGTAGTCAGGTCACCTTCTACTAGCATTACACCAGGAGTAACTGTATGCATCAATTAATGCTAAAATTTTGCAAAATACGCGAAAAATTGGGCAAAACTGGTACCGGCCGGCCTTTTTTGACCGGCCGGCCGGCCGGCCTGTTTGACCCGGCTGGCCGGCCGGCCGGTTTGCATCACCCGGCCAGCAGACCGGCCGGTTCCGGCCGGCCGGCCGGGTTCACAAGCTCGGCCTGCCGGGTCCGGCCGGCCGAGTCAAAAAACCGGTCGGGCAACAACACTAATGCTCAGTCACAATGGTATAATATATCGAACTTTCGTACAGCGCTTCAGCAAATATACAGGCAATCTGTTCCGGAGAGAGGGGGGGGGTGGATACTGAAGTTAGTTGCAATCTGCAAGTGCGCTTAGTTACGTGTACGAAGGTGAATAAACTGCTCGCTCAGATACTTGTTACTCACTGCATGTAAATTGTAACTGTATGTATTATGTAAGTACAGATTTGTATCTATTTTTCTAGCAAGAAACTCAATGATTATTCCAAAATAAATCCGTTATCTGAAATGAACTGTCAAGAAATCTTTCAAGGCAAACGGACAGCTATCCGAAAAGCACGAGTGTTTCCAGTCCGACCACCTGCAATACCGTCTACTCAGTATATCAGTTCAAACTGTGCAAGCTTTGTGCTCTAGAATTTTTCGGATTCGCAGGATAAAAATTTTCCTGTTGCCTTTTCTATAATGGCCTACAAAAACTTTGCTCAATTATCGGCGCTTTTTCGCTCCATTTACCGACCTTGGAATTATTACTGCTTCCATATTGATGCTAAAAGTTCCGCAGAAAACTTTAATGCAATCCAAAGTCTGGCCGACTGTTTTGATAACACTATGGTTTCCCCAGTTCGTCATAATGTCAGCTGGGGCCAAATGTCCGTTATTGATGCTTCGTTATCCTGCCCAATAGTGTTACAAAACTTCTCATGGTACTATCTGATAAATTTAGCAGGATCGGATGTTCCCATACAACCTCTATCGAGCCTAATCACTTATCTGAGAAGCCTGAGTGGTGCTAGTGAGGTGCAAACTCTACCTAATACCGACGAATGGCGATACAAATATTCATTCAAGGATACTTCCTACAAAGGAGTGGAAAATGCCATGAAAAATCCGGATAAATTGGAAATAAAATCAGCCCCTCCTGAAAATATAGAAATTCATAAAGGCAGTCTAAGTTCAGCTTTAAGTCATGACTTTGCGAAATTTATTTTAAATTCGCCCGTTTCCAAAAGCTTTCGTTCATGGCTTTCAGATGTCCATGTGCCGGACGAATATCACATCCCTTCTCTCTACTACGGTTATTATGCCATCAGCGATAGAAATAGAATCAGCTTTAAACTGCGTTACACTCACTGGGGAGACAAAAGGCCCACTTGCTCAAGAGAGTATGAACATGGATTGTGCGTTTTTGGAGCTGGAGATCTATCATGGTTGACTCAGAAAAACCATTTCTTTGCCCATAAGTTCGATCAAGAAATAGATTACCTAGCTGTGTATTGCATGAACGCAAGATTGAATAGATTATGAGTGTTAACAGCAATTATCTGCAAATAGTCGCTGTCAATGAATAAAAATGTGACAATTGAACCCTTCTGTTGTTGTTGTTGTTGTTATTATTGCCGGTGTCACAGGGAAAATTTTCCCCCGTGAAAACTTTCCCCCCGGAAAAATTTCCCTGGGGAAATTTTTCCCCCCGGAAAAATTTCACTAGAGAATTCTTTCCCCCCGGAAAAATTTCACTAGTGGTTTCTTTCCCCCCGGAAAAATTTCCCTAAGCAGAAACTATTTTGCTGGATGTATTAATTGTAGGTATTTTCAACTACCTACACTGTACAGTTTTGCTCCTTATTTTTATGTTAAGTATCTAATTATTTTAGTATTTTTTGTCCGCATTTAAAATCGCAAGAATAACAAAATGAATAAATAAAACTAGACAAAATGAAAATATACAAATTTACAAAGTACAAATGCTAAAAGAATAAGTAGCACCGAAATGGAAATTAATAAACCCTGGCCTTATGTCTTTAAACAGAATAGATTAAAATCAATCAGCAATAAAGAAATAAAACCTTAGCTGATTAAATTTTGATCAATCTACATAGCTAAGATAGTTAAGGTGATGATTGCTTTTGGATACACCGAACTTGAACCATCATTGATACTTGGTGTTACGAGGCCAATTTTATGTAAAATGTAAACTTTAACTTTTTAGCTTTAATGGATACAATCAAGATTTTGGGCTTGTAGAATCACATAAACAACCTTCCTCCCCATTAAATAGCAAAGTAAGCTGTCTCCCCAACTCTCTATATATCTTTCTCAAAACTTGAACAATTTAACAAAATTTTGTATGGATGCTTCCCAACACTAATTGATTGGTAATAAAATTCTAAAAATATTAAATTGTTAAGTTTTCCAAAAACCAAAGAATCGGGAACCAAAAACTATTCTGTCATCAATCCTAATCGGGAACCAAAAATATTTTGTCATCAATCTTGCTGAAACATTACAGTGGTTGTTTTCTTGGTCGTAGAACATGAACCTGAAGTGTTTCGATTCAAAATTCAACTGTGGCTTGATTCCTGGAAACCAGGAATCGATATGTATATTTCCTATCAACACAGCTAACAGCATATTCTCATACCGAAATCATCAAATCAAATATCAAAATCCATCAAATTTGATAACTGGGATGACCTAAGGTCTCGTGAGCTGAGACTCAACGAACTCAAAAGACTTATAATAAGTAGAGTAAACCAACAGCAAAAAGTGTAAACAGATATGGCGGAATTAACAAATTCAACGACTCAAAAACTGGAACAGTTCAGACGTGGCCAAAAAAGTTCAAAAGCGCAGTGGAGCATGTGGACTACAGATTCAACACGTTCAACAGCCTCTACTGATTCATCAGGTTCAACAAGTTCAACAGACTCAACAGACTCAACGTCATCTACAGACTCTACACTCTCAACAAACTCTACACCCTCTACAGACTCAACAGGCTCAACAAGATCAACAGATTCTACACACTCAACAGACTCTACACCATCTACAGACTCAACAATATCTACAGACTCAACACGCTCTACAGACTCAACAGGCTCAACAAGATCAACAGATTCTACACACTCAACAGACTCTACAGACTCAACAAGATCAACAAACTCTACACCCTCTACAGATTCAACAGGCTCAACAAGTTCAACAGACTCAACAGACTCAACGTCATCTACAGACTCTACACTCTCAACAAACTCTACACCCTCTACAGACTCAACAGAAGATCAACAGATTCTACACACTCAACAGACTCTACACCATCTACAGACTCAACAATATCTACAGACTCTACACCCTCTACAGATTCAACAGGCTCAACAAGTTCAACAGACTCAACAGACTCAACGTCATCTACAGACTCTACACTCTCAACAAACTCTACACCCTCTACAGACTCAACAGAAGATCAACAGATTCTACACACTCAACAGACTCTACACCATCTACAGGCTCAACAGACTCAACAACATCAACAGACTCAACACGCTCTACAGACTCAACAGAGCTAAAACACTCAACAGACTCTACAGATTCAACAGGCTCAACAAGATCAACAGATTCTACACACTCAACAGATTCTACACCATCTACAGGCTCAACAGACTCAACAACATCAACAGACTCAACACGCTCTACAGACTCAACAGACTCAACAACATCTACAGACTCTACACTCTCAAAAGACTCAACAGACTCTACAGATTCAACAGCTACAACAGACTCAAACAGACTATAGATTCAAAAAGCTCAACAGGTTAAGTCCGCACCACCAGAAACCATGTCCGCACCACCGTATCTATGCATACATTTATCTTTTGTCTGCAGCAGAGTGAGGTAATGCATTTGACTCCTACTTTCAGAAATGCTTACACATGTCTAGTGATACGACATATTCGGTCAGCAAGGCCTCAGGGCAAGTCACAAGCATTACCTTGCTTTGAAGTCCGCACCACCAAATCCCATGTCCGCACCACCGTTTCAGTACCTGCCTTGAGCTGTTGCCTACAGCAAAGCGAGCAAATAGATTCGGCTCCCACTTATTGTACCGCTTACACATGTCTAGTAATATGACATATTAGGTCAGCAAGGCCTCAGGGTAGGTCACAAGCATTTGCTGGCTTCGAAGTCCGCACCACCAAATCCCGTTTCCGCACCACCGTGTCTATACCTACCTTCAAGCGTTGTCTGCAGTAAAGCGAGGTAATGCATTTGACTCCTACTTTCAGAAATGCTTACACATGTCTAGTAATATGACATATTAGGTCAGCAAGGCCTCAGGGTAGGTCACAAGCATTACCTGGCTTTGAAGTCCGCACCACCAAATGCCATGTCCGCACCACCGTGTCTATACCTACCTTCAAGTGTTGTCTGCAGTAAAGCCAGGTAATGCATCTGACTCCTACTTTCAGAAATGCTTACACATGCCTAGTAATATGACATATTCGGTCAGCAAAGCCTCAGGGTAAGTCATAAGCATTACCTGGCTTTGAAGTCCGCACCACCAAATCCCATGTCCGCACCCCCGTTTCTATGCCTACCTTCAAGAGTTGTCTGCTGCAGAACAAGGTAATACATTTGAGTCGTACTTTCAGAGACGCTTACACATGTCTAGTTATATGACATATTCGGTCAGCAAGGCCTCAGGGTAAGTCACAAGCGCTTTGAAGTCCGCACCACCAAATCCCATTTCCGCACCACCGTGTCTATACCTACCTTCAAGTGTTGTCTGCAGTAAAGCGAGGTAATGCATTTGACTCCTTTCAGAAATGTTTACACATGTCTAGTAATATGACATATTAGGTCAGCAAGGCCTCAGGGTAGGTCACAAGCATTACCTGGCTTTGAAGTCCGCACCACCAAATGCCATGTCCGCACCACCGTGTCTATACCTACCTTCAAGTGTTGTCTGCAGTAAAGCCAGGTAATGCATTTGACTCCTACTTTCAGAAATGCTTACACATGCCTAGTAATATGACATATTCGGTCAGCAAAGCCTCAGGGTAAGTCACAAGCATTACCTGGCTTTGAAGTCCGCACCACCAAATGCCAGGTCCGCACCACTGTGTCTATGCCAATCTTCAAGTGCTGTCTGCAGCAAAGCAAGGTAACGCATTTGAGTCCTACTTTAGGAGACGCTTGCACATGTCTAGTAATATGACATATTCGGTCAGTAATGCCTCAGGGTAAGTCACAAGCATTACCTGGCTTTGAGGTCCGCACCACCAAATCCCATTTCCGCACCACCGTATCTATGCATACATTTATCTTTTGTCTGCAGCAGAGTGAGGTAATGCATTTGACTCCTACTTTCAGAAATGCCTACACATGTCTAGTAATACGTCATATTCGGTCAGCAAGGCCTCAGGGTAAGTCACAAGCATTACCTTGCTTTGAAGTCCGCACCACCAAATCCCATGTCCGCACCACCGTTTCAGTATCTGCCTTCAGCTGTTGCCTACAGCAACGCGAGGAAATAGATTCGGCTCCCACTTATTTTACCGCTTACACATGTCTAGTACTGATTCGGTCAGCAAAGCCTCAGGGTAAGTCATAAGCATTACCTGGCTTTGAAGTCCGCACCACCAAATCCCATGTCCGCACCCCCATTTCTATGCCTACCTTCAAGAGTTGTCTGCTGCAGAACAAGGTAATACATTTGGGTCCGACTTATTTTGCCGCTTACACATGTCTTCTAATATAACATATTAGGTCAGCAAGGCCTCAGGGTAAGTCACAAGCATTACCTGGCTTTGAAATCCGCACCACCAAATGCCAGGTCCGCACCACTGTGTCTATGCCAACCTTCAAGTGCTGTCTGCAGCAAAGCAAGGTAACGCATTTGAGTCCTACTTTAGGAGACGCTTGCACATGTCTAGTAATATGACATATTCGGTCTGTAATGCCTCAGGGTAAGTCACAAGCATTACCTGGCTTTGAGGTCCGCACCACCAAATCCCATTTCCGCACCACCGTATCTATGCATACATTTATCTTTTGTCTGCAGCAGAGTGAGGTAATGCATTTGACTCCTACTTTCAGAAATGCCTACAAATGTCTAGTAATACGACATATTCGGTCAGCAAGGCCTCAGGGTAAGTCACAAGCATTACCTTGCTTTGAAGTCCGCACCACCAAATCCCATTTCCGCACCACCGTATCTATGCATACATTTATCTTTTGTCTGCAGCAGAGTGAGGTAATGTATTTGACTTCTACTTTCAGAAATGCTTACACATGTCTAGTAATACGACATATTCGGTCAGCAAGGCCTCAGGGTAAGTCACAAGCATTAATACCTGGCTTTGAAGTCCGCACCACCAAATCCCATGTCCGCACCACCGTTTCTATGCCTACCTTCAAGAGTTGTCTGCTGCAAAACAAGGTAATATATTTGGGTCCGACTTATTTTGCCGCTTACACATGTCTTCTAATATAACATATTAGGTCAGCAAGGCCTCAGGGTAAGTCACAAGCATTAATACCTGGCTTTGAAGTCCGCACCACCAAATGCCATGTCCGCACCACGGTGTCTATACCTACCTTCAAGTGTTGTCTGCAGTAAAGCGAGGTAATGCATTTGACTCCTACTTTCAGAAATACTTACACATGTCTAGTAATATGACATATATATTCGGTCAGCAAGGCCTCAGGATAAGTCACAAGCATTGCCTGGCTTTGAAGTCTGCACCACCAAATCCCATGTCCGCACTACCGTTTCTATACCTACCTTCAAGAGTTGTCTGCTGCAAAACGAGGTAATGCATCTGACGCCTGCTTTCTGTGACGATTACACATGTTTGGTAACATAACATATTTGAACAGCAAGGCCTCAGGCTAAGTCATAAGCTTTACCTCATTTTGAAGTCCGCACCACCAAATCCCATGTCCGCCCAACCGTTTCTGTACCTACCTATCTACCTTCAGGTGTTGCCTGCAGCAAAGTGAGGCAGTGCCTTTTGCTCAGACTGACTGCGCCGCTTACACATGTCTATTGTTGTAGCATATTAGGTCAACAAGGCCTCAGTATGGTGGTAAGGCATTCGGCTGCAACTTAATGTATCGCTTAATTAATCCAATCTCTAAAGCTTCACAGAAGCTTGATGCTCAAACATGCCCCATTTGAGAGCAAATTGTTTTTACACCATTAACTTTAAATAATTTTACAACAATTTTAGCATGTACTGAAAATTGTCATAACATAAGTAACAATTACATATGGTTGCTTATCGTGGTGATTCCTTTTGGCAACATCAATTTTGAACCATTACAATTCATTTAATTCAGGGAGCGGCATCAAAATGTGGTCGAACATTTTTCTTTTTAGGTATACAATGAAAGTAACGTTAGTTGTCTATAATTAAACTAACGATTTTTAAAAGAAGGGCAGTTTATGAAAATTTTTTACCGGCAAAAGTAATTTTTTCCGAGACATCTTTTACATCATTCGATACCTTTGTCAAATAGCTGGAGGACCCTTATTAGTTATTTTATTATTATTGTAATGGCGAAATTGGCAACGTGTATATGTGTGACCTGGATTTTGCCTACACTTTTTAACTTTGACACACTATCGCTTTAGCTAAAAAGCAGCTGCGAGAGCAACCCCAATGAATAATTTAATTTCCGCAAGTCTCGGGGTTTTGATGTCATAATACGAATAATTCATATAAAGGCGTTTCTGCTCACAGATTGGCCCACTTAAGCCTAAGACTTAATTTTTGGTATTTTATTAGTAATTTTATTAGTTGCATCAACCTAATTATATATAGTTAAATACACTGCACAAAGAAAACAGCACCTTTAATGCTGGTCCGTATGTTTTAAAGTACATTTGCATTCGAACTGTAGTCAAATTTGCTACATCATCGTCGAAAACATAAAAAATGAGTTTTTGAAAAATTAGCTTTAATTAGCCAGAACTTCAAAATTTTTACGAAAATCTGACAAAATTAACAGTTTTCTCAAAATAGTGCGCCTGCTTGCTACAGTTTCATAAGAGATAGCCCTGGGAAATACGTTTCTTTCGAAGCTCGAACTGGTCGCTTTTCCTTAGCTGGATCTCTTTAACTATTTTCCCCCAATTCGTTTGGGGGGAATAGTCAAATTGGGGTCATATGTGCTAAGATGTATTTAAAGGTTGAAATAAAGATGATAGAAGTTATCAAGGTGATTCTGACCTATTCTGAATTAAAACTAAAATAATCTTTCAGTTCTTTGGGTTCAAACTAAAATATTTATTTTAACATCATTTATTAGCTCAAGCTAATTTTTAAATTTAGCATGTACAATGTACTGATGCTAACTTAAATAATTCAAGAAAGTTAAACATTAAATATTTTTTAAATTAAAGATTTTTAAAATTTACATAAATTTTTAAACATTATTTTGAAAATTTGCAGTTTTTAGTTACATTTAGTTACAAATTGATTAGAAGCATCTGCTGTCAGTTCCATTTGTGTATACTACACTTTCGTTGCTAACACCTTACTGAACTACGATTATATGTATATGTATATATATATATATATATACATATATATATATATATATATATATATATATATATATATATATATCTGTACAGCAGAGATGAGACCGGGTCACTATTTGCTGACCCCGTGACCCGGTCGACCCCTGACCCGGTGACCCGGTATTTCTGAAACTTCAGGTTTAAGCTTGGAAAAATTAAGAATACTTATATCGGGGTGTGACGAGTGTTTTTTCACCTTTTTGGACATTTTTGGTGTCTAAAATTAGAAGTCGGGCAAAATTTTCGCTTTCCTTAAAGTATAGTAACATTGAAAAGTAAATATTGTAAGTAAGCCAGAAAAAATTTGCACGACATCGCACTCAATGTGATGTGAAGTAAACTACATAGCTTTTTGAATCAAACTAATTCGAACAAAATATATACTTCGGCAAAGTCATTACTTCATCGAATTCTAATCACAGAGCTTAACATTAGCACTTTTGTGTTTTATCATTATTTTAGCAAAATATTTTATGTAGTTGTATGGTTGATGTGGACATTCTTTGGAAATATTTTGCTAATGGCCAGGATCCAGTCAATGTATTCTATAAATAAAAACAATCACAACTCCATCTGTTCCTAAAGGTAGTAGGAGCCATAACAATTAAAAAAATGCAAAGCAAAACTCAGAATCTGTAAACCTTCTTTTGCCGAGATTTTCCCTCTTACCGACATTTGAAACATGCAGTCTGACCCCTCCTTCCAAAAATGATAGCAGCGGCGAAAAATCACTTAAAGTAGCTGGAGCATGGAGAATTTTAGATTTTAAAATAAAAATTTCAGACTCCCATGTAATAATTTTCATTTTCCAGCTAAGATTCAGCGAAGTTATTGTAGTTTCTAACCCAGATATACCTAAGCTCGACAGAACATTGCAAATATTATGAGGACACTACAGCGACAAGCATTTAAAAAACTACACGATTAAGTTAACAAGATTTCTATTGGTTGCTAGTTTTTGAGTACTTAATGAAGTTTTCAGTTGGTAAAAACTGGTTAAAACTCTGAAAAATATGCTATAATAGTAAAAAATGCCCCCAATCAAAAATACCGGGTCAAGACCGGGTCAGAGCTCGTGACCCGGTGACCCGGTGACCCGCTCCATATAGTGACCCGAACTGACCCGGTGACCCGGTTTCATCTCTGATGTACAGTATTCCTTTAGCTTTCCTACACTTGGAGAAATCCAAATACAAAATTGTTTTCATGTTATCCCATGTCCAAATAGAACTGTTGTTGAACTAAGAAGGCTGCAGTCTGAGTAGTTGTAACAAGCACATTCCAAGTTTTAAAGTGATATCAAAATTATTGTTGATCTTCAAGAATTGAGTAATTTACGGTCTTATAAAGTTTGATGGTATAATAACATTCGTTTCATTAACAGTCGGCTTAAACAACTTAAGTTAAACGACTTAAACTTAAAGTTCTTGAAAGTTCGTTTCATAAATAAATGACTTAAACTACTTAAACTACTTAAATTAAGTATATAGCTTAGGTTACGTCGTTTAAGCCGCTAAGCCGTTTAAGGGGGGGTCTATTTTTGGCTCAGTTTTTTCGGCTTTCTCTGATCTCGCTGATTTTTCATTCCTGGAATTCTTTAAATTTCAGATTTCAGCCGCTTTTATCTCCATCTTTGCCCTAATTTGTGAAATGCTTCTTCTGCTAAAGGATGGAATGGATTCCTTCGGCTCCAAATATATCTGCATGTCAGCATATACGGTTTCACTCGAACGACGGTTTTATTCAATCTTTTGTCAATACAGTCGGAACAGCAGAATCTGTGGACTTTTCAAGACATATCGACAGCCGGGGGATCTGAAAATTGCTCGATTTAAGGCTTCCATGATTTACAGTATGATTGTATTACTACTCTTCATACTCTTCAGTGTGGCTGGCTACTGTATTCTGTGTTAGTGTGACTGTACAACAAAGCATTGCACTACATTTGTGGCATATTGAACCAAAGCACGCCCTAATTGGCATTTGTCATTGTCTTTACACTGGCTTGGAAGCTTTAACTTATTATCTTGCCAGCATTGTAGTTACGGATCAGTTTAAACTACATAGTAGTGATGTTTCAGGCGGCCCATTTATTTTCAGTTTCAGTTTCAGATTCAGTATAAGGCCTGCTAAGTGAGTAATATCAGTTCAGTTCATTTCAGGTCTCTTTTTATCTGATTTTCCCGATTTTCAGTTTCAGTTTGAGCCGGTCGCTCGTCGGAATTTCAGATTCAGATTCAGTTTCAGGCCTCAGTCATATTATTTTCAATTACAGTTTCAGTTTCAGGCCTAAACTAAAATTTTATTTTTATATTTTCACTACTAAAATTTTAACTTTAAACCTTATTAAAACTAAAACTATTTTTAGTAGGTTGTGGGATAATCAGTAAAACTTAAGAAAACTTCAGTAGTCATCAGTAACAGTTCAGTTGAATGTATAAATAAAACATCTGTAAAATTTGTGACTGCTATAATCAGTTTTGGGAGAATGGAATGTATCTAGGTAAATCATAAATCCACCAGAAAGTATAAATTCATTTTGTGATATATACAGTACAACTGCACAGCATTGCTTGCAATGTTTCAAATGCATATGTTCCAGCTGATAACAATTTCAGACAACACATCGTCTGAAAATTAGTGTTGTTGACCGGCCGAAATTTTCGTCGGCCGGCCGGCCGAAAACGGCTGGCCGGCCGGCCGTTCGACGGCCCAACCGGCCAGAAACGGCCGGCTGACGAATCAAAGACTAAAAATGGCCAGAAGGCTGACAATGAGTGCCAGAATAAGAAATCAAGATATGAAAATATATCAGCACAACTTAAAATCGATTTCCTTAGAAAATTTTGATAAACCGCTGAAATCTAAGCGCGGCCGGCCGGCCGGATTGCCGGCCGTCCGGCCGAGTGCACCTCTTGGCCGGCCGGTCAACAACACTACTGAAAATGTTATTTTCAGGCTAAGCATAGTCTGAAATTACAAGTTTCAGGCTAAGCGTTGTCTGAAATTACAATTTTCAGTCTAAGCGTAGACCTAAATCGATTGAGACTTTCAGGCACATTAAGAGCTGAAATTATTTTCAGATTCAGTGATCGACTGAAATAACGTACTGACTGAAAATATTTTCAGTTTCAGTTTCAGGTGCTAAAACAGAGGGCCATTGGAAAGTTAGAAGCAAGAAAAAATGAACCTGTCTTAATAATAATTTTCAGCTACTTCCTGATTGCCCTAACGGCCTAGTCTCGCGAAGGACGAGTGACGGGTCTCTGCAGCCTGACCCACATCATTGGTAAGGTGGAGTCCGTAATTTACCAAATGGTAACAACCTTCTCCAGTGTCCTGATCTATCTTTTACTGAAAAGAGTCCCGGAAAGGTGGGACTCCAACAAACAGCAACGTTTATCCCTGATCGTTTCTGTCAGTGTCGCCTGGGGCAGCTACAAGGTGACCGAAGCCGTGGTCAACGTAGGCCTGGATTTGAAAGCAAGGGAGACCGTTCAGAGTGGACTAAATTTTATTTTAGGTCTCACCTGTCTGCTGGATGGTCTGATTAGAGTTGGGACCGGTTCCACTAGAACCGGTTGGAACCGGAACCGGAACCGAACCGGAAGGAATTTTAGAATCGGAACCGGTAGGATTTGTAACCGGCCGGTTCCACTCTTAAAATGGACTTGAACTAATTTTTTTGCAGGAGTTTTTATTTTGCAAAAGCTTGATTTTGTTTTTGTGGTTGCCATTCACTGTTGCCATTCATATTGTCTTTTTCAAGTTAGTGACTGAAATTGAAACTAAAAATCTAGTTTGAACTGAAACTAAACAAATTTAGACCTGAAGGCGAAATATGTAGGATGAGACTGATAATAATTAAGAGTTTCAAACTAAACGTGAAATGAAGGTACAATTATTGGAACTGAAACTGAAGCTGACATTCCATAGAATAAATTTAGACCCTAAACCAGAAACGACAGCTTCAGCTTCCACTGAGGGTGACATAAGCTCACCGCTTCCCCATTTCAGGCGATCGAGGCACGTTTCAGGTTTCACTGAAGCCGAGGCATAAAATTAAAAGAAATTTCAAATGTTTCCTTGAATCAACACTAGTGATATTATCCCGTCTGTTAAGACAAAAATTAAATGTTAAACATACTTGAAAAATTAGGAACATGTATCGTAAGGGAAAATTTCTACTTCCTTTATTCTGGAATTTCGTAATTTTTTGTTTTCTTGCTTCTGATTTTTCAAATTTTGTTAAGTAATTTTGTGTGTATTATAAAATGCAGTTGTGAAAATGTCTCTAAATTAATTTGAACGAATTTTTGAAATTTTCTGTTCTAAAATTCTAATTGTAATTGATGAAAGACGGGCACTTTCGTTCAGACGTGAACGATACATCGCCGAATGTAAACTTTAACCAGCTTACATATGAATATTAACCTCATAGAAAAGATGAGATCTCGATGGGATGTAGTCGGAAATTGAGTATATCTTCTCAAAAAATTGGTAAATGGAAGGTGTTGTCAGCACGCATGAAAGGTGGTGTTGTCAGCACGCAAGATTTAAGCAACATTTTTTAAAAAATAGTAAGTTTTAGAGGAGTAAAAAACTTCGAAAGTTGAGTATACTTATTTTCTTATTTTTAAGCTATCGGCAACGGAGACGAAAGTCAATCAAAGCTCAAATAATGGAACAGCATGTAGAAGTATCTGTTAGCTATTTTGTGTAATCAAGCGACTGTACATTTCCTCGTTAAATATAACTTTAATATATACCTATGTTCTTCTTTCCAATTTGGCTTTCAGCTTTTAAATATTTTAAATGCATTTAAATGTTTTGGAAACTATTTGCTTCTGACACTGTACTCTTTTTAAAGAAATAAAAATTTAAGCTTCAGTATATCTAAATTCTCAGCATGTTTTACCGAAACGTTGTGCAGTTTACAAGATTCTGTTCAGAAGGCGCTGTCTGCATTTAGATGTACAGTAGAATCTCACCGTGAATTATCGAAACAATTTGCTCGACCATACTAAAGTTTCAATTTTTTACAAGTTTAGTGTATGTTGTGTATATAGTAATAGCATTTGTAATGGAGCAAATTCAAGGTACGGCAAAATCTTTAAAATTCTAAGTAAACAAAACAGCTTAAAAGTTTAAGTTGGTTATTATCGCATTACGTATTCCAATTGTTTTGCAGTATTGCTTTATAATTTTGATTGTATAACACTTGCTGGGGGGCTGCATCTAGTATTAAATAATGTTAAAATGTAACTACGAATTTTGTACCTGGAACCGGAAGCTAGAACCGGAACCGGAACCGGTACTCTAGAACCAGAACCGGTTTTGGAAATTGGAACCGGTCTCAACTCTAGGTCTGATGCTTCTCTACTACAGTTTTCGGGAGTTTTCAGTGGGAAATCGCTGGTACAGATTACCGTGGCGGCTGTAGACGGGCGGGAATCCTATCCGGATATCATGAGTGTCCACGCGTCGCTACAGTCCACGGCTCGCTGTGGTTCAAGTTCACGCCCTCCTGGCCCTCAAAATGTGGACTTCATGAAATCGGAGGAGGACAAAAGCTGGTGCACGACCCACAGTGCTTCGAGCCCCGTAGGCTTGGTTCATCTTCGTGGTCGAACCCCGCTATCCAAACGACTATGGCACGATAACGTTAACCAGGTCTGAATGACACTAGCTTTGTTTTAACT
>JASAND010001760.1:0-74698 GCA_030248195.1 Trissonchulus latispiculum
GTCAGTAAAGTAGGTTTTTAACACTGCGATTATTTTGTTTCGAACATCGATTTCTCAAAAACTACTCGACGGATTCCGGAGATTTTCGGCAGAATCGAAATTCGCACTTCTAAGGAGGGACGTTTTTCTTGGGTTGGGCTAAAACATATTGAGTAGCAAGAAAACTCAATGCGAAGTTGCGAAATTTCGTGTTACTGTGCATTCGGCCAATTTTCTCGACCGTTAAGACCTGCTGAGCCAAATCCAAAAAAAACGTCCCTCGACCCATATGTCCTTCATATCGTGGCACAAAAGGAACTTTTGGCCGATTTTTCAGTTTTGAGAAATCGATGTTCAAAAACTTTTGGTCTATATTCATCCTGTTAGATGTCATCTTGTCAGAAAATTTCTGCTGTTTTTTGCTAACTTTGCCAGTTCTGTAAGCTCATGTGAATGTACAGACAGATAATACGCTTTAAAACGATGTATAAAGCTCTTTGCAACTCCCAACATTGCGAAAGTTATAGCGTTTCAAAAAATCACCACAAAAGCACTGCACAAAAGGATACCAGTACCACCACCTTAAGCTCGAAAGCACAAGCTGTGAGTGCGCGAATTTTGTGCCTGTTTCGAGCTTTAGAACACAAACATTTTTTGAGTGATGGGTCTAATTTGCGGGGGAGGGACGTTAACAAACAGAGTATAGTTTTTGCACTGATAACATAGAGCTTGCCTAGTCGCATACTCTTATCATTATGTACTCGTGGTAGCAGTAGTAAGAAGGTACGAGAATTTTTAGAAATTTGGGAAGACTGAAATTAGTTTGTTCTGTAATAATTTGTCGTGCATGTGGTTCCCCTCCCAGCCCAGCTTTTGATTTTTGACCAATGTAACTTTAAAGTTTTGTATATGGGCTGATAAAGTCAACAGTTTGAGATTTTAAAAATTTAAGAAAATGTACCATTTTAAGTTGACAAGGGTTTAGGCAATCCTTCATAAATTCAGCAACAACGTAAGGCGTTTCTAAGAAATGATGAAATTCCCAGAAGTGTCGTGGCAAGGATGCTTTACTGCCGGTTTTGTAAGAGACTACCTAAACCGAACTATATAATTTTTATATCGTTAAACAGATCTCATTCTACGCAACATAATGATCTAAAAATTATTGCTGGACGATTTTCCTAGCTCAAGTTATAGTATTTAATTTGTCAAAAACGCCCGTTTTTGAAAAACGTCAGCGTGCTATGTTTACACGTTGAGAAGCCCCCCCCCCCCGAGATTTTGACCTTAATGGTTCGAGCATATAGCAAGCTTAATGCATGAGGAAGCGCTGAGTGTCTTACTCTTCCTATTATAAACTCTTGATCGAGCTAATAAAAAGCTGAATCGAAAAACTGATTTTACAATTTTTGAATTTTGAGATTATCAGCCTCCAGCAGCTATGGTATGTCCCATACATAATTTTAATATTATTGGTCGAAACAAATCAAAAGTTTAGAGCAGGGGAAGAAGGTGTCTGAGATCCTTTTTCTAATAGGATTGCATCTTTTCCTCGGTTCCTAGTTTGCAGTAAGTACCTAACTGTTCATTACTTTATTCATTTCTGTTCGAGTGCTAGCCAGTGCTGTGTTGAATGACTCTTCCACCTTCCAGTATTCAATCAAAATAATGAAGTAGGAAAACATCTTTGTTTACCACTTAGATAAATTTCACACTTACGTAATGATTACAATTTGGTCAGAGATATTTTCAAGACCCATTGATTCTTTCATAATTGCAAAAAATGTAGGTGTAAAACTGTACTACGGGTTTTTGTTCTGTAAAACGTTGCCAAATATTTAGCACACTGTTCAGGTGTGCTGAACGGGCAGTTGAGTCGATTTTGGTGGCAATACTTCTGGAGCTTTTGTTTTTTTCTAAAATTGATTTTTTTGTTTTTGTTTAGTTAGGATTTAGCATTAATTTAAATTTGTTTATTTTGAACTTGAGGAAGATCGGTTTACCTTACGATCGGACTCCTAAAAGTCAGTATGCCGTATTCTCTGAATTTTCTATATTAAAACTATAGTGTTGTGCGTTGGTCCTGTCCGGACCGGCTGGCCGGCCAGCCGGCCCAGGTCCAAAATAGACGGTCCGGTTGCCGCAGCGGCCGCAGCCGCAGCAGCAGCGCATAAATATGATCCCAACAGTCCTATGCTAGCCCCTGTGTTGGGCTGTTGAATGAACAATGCAAGTGGTTCTCACTGCTCGCCACACAGTAAGCATCAATTTTCACTTTATATATTTCCACATCAGCAGAACGAAGTCTCTCTAGAGCGAGTTATAGCACACACCAGTTTACTAATATTAACAGGTTTTTGTGTTTTTATTTTCAAAATATAAGCCTATATTTAAGGTAACGACATCAAATTGAAACAGAATTTTCTGTCAGAGCTTTCTTGTTCGTTTCTGGATCTGCTTTCGACAGTAACTGACTGTTCTCAGATGAAACGTCAGTTTCATGTGTTAACTTTGTTCGATTTAAGTAGCTTTATCTTAAGAACTCACACAAAACGAGAACGTAACTGTTACGTCTAGCAACAGTGTGTCAAAAGTTCCAGGCTCAACGGGAAACTTTACCCTTCAGGCTTTATCTCTGAGCTACTTAATGAATCTTATCGACGTGATATATTCAGGGAATTATTGTTGAGTCAGTTAGCTGCAGGAAAGGCTTAATTTGCAGCTGATTAGCCGATAGATATCTAGATTTCCTGACCCTAAGTAGGGTAATTTTCTGAATACAGATTGCCACAGATAAGATTTGAATCAGCAATAGCCAGGGAAGCTTCATTAGGTCTGAATTTCTAGTGGGTGTCTCTCCGATATGAATTATTACCTCTGATAAGGGGAATCCAGTTGAACCACGAAGAAAACACTCGATTGGAGACAAAATATTACCCTACCTACGTGATTTTTGACTTTTAATGTCTGATTTTCAAAGCTTCCTTCAGAAATGTGATGTAATATGTACTTTTTAGGCATCAACTTGCGGAGGAGTGCATTTATAAACCTGTCACTACAGCACAGCTGTTCGAATTCAAACTAGCTTGGTTCGATCTTTGGCTAAAACAAAAGCTTGGTGGTTAAACTTTTTGAATTGTTCCAAATTGTTCAGAACATTAGTAGTCTTTAACATTGACTGATTGCCTGTGTAGCATCCCGCGCGTCCTCGGATTGAAGAAAGTGTTTTACGGCAGATTAGGTATCACCAAGAGTACACAATAACTAAGAGCGTGACTAAGAGTGTGACGCTTGTCGCACTCTTAGTTATGATGTACTCTTGATATCACAAAGGGTGTCGCCAAAGGCTGTAAAGAGCATTGAAGCTGTGATTAGCATAGTCTTTATATGAGGGGGAAATTATTCCTCATTTCTTAGGCATAACTGTATTAATCAGACGTTACTGTAGGAGCTTTCAACGGAAGTGCTCGGAGGTTTGTTCCCCGGCTTGGTCACTTTTCTTCACATCTTTCATTCCTGATTTCAGTCTTTCATAGCAGATACATAATTTAGTATTAGTAATGCGGATTATGAAGAATTAATTGAGTTTGCTGCAGTCTACGTCAATTCAAACCTCCTACTGTCTCGGGTCTCCTAAAATTTTCAATATATTTTAATTAGTCGCAAACGCCAATTATTATGCTAAAATGACTCCGAAAACGGAAATGGTTGTTTAGAATTAGGTGTTTTTTCACGCTCCCCTATTTTTCATTAACTGATTGCCTAACCAGGATCCTTTGAGTCACAGTTCGCTCTCTTCCTGAAAAGCTAATATTACATTAGGAGCCTTGTGTGATGATAGTTTGTAATTAATCATTTTTGCTGATTCTATTATGTACCAATATATATGATCATCACATTAGTGCTTGTATATTAATTCTCTTTTGTCTTTGCTGCAAGCAGAAGGTTAGCTCTCTGTGAAAACTCGTGTTACACTTCAAGCTTATCTTTTCTGTTCGGAAATTTGGTTGTCTTTCAGTGCTCTAATTTTCGAGAATGTTGAGCATTCTTTTGTAATCCAAAATTCGCCTATTTTCTTGAAGGTCTAGACCAAAGGCTGATCCCGACAACGTTGAAATTAGGGGACCACAAAGGCGCAAACGTGCATGTATGTATGAATGTGACTAATTTCAAAAAGGAGGAGACATCATCCGTTGTGATATCGACAGGATGTCCTTCTGGCAATTTTTGACTACATAACTTTACGGGGCCAATTTCTTGGTTAACAATTTGCACCTTCGGATGATGATCATCACATTGTGATTTCTAATGTAGAAAACAACGGATCCAAATATCCCAGGTAACAAAGACTTATCCAGCATAGGATATTGAAAGGATTGGCTTTAGCAAACATTTTATTGTTAACAATCGGGATAGCCTGGCCTCTCTTGTTGCAAAGATCTTATTTTTATGTTTGCTGTCTTCGATATATCTTTAGTAATTTATTTTATTTAATTTTTGTTGTTCATTAAGACTAAATTTTGTTTTCTGAAGATGAAGGTGGAAATCTTAAGGTGGTGATTCCCTTTGGTCACATAAAGTTTGCACCATTATAACTCATTCATTCCTTGGAGTTAAGAAGCCATTTTTATATCAAAATGTAGCTTGACATTTTCTCTTTTTAATGCATACCACGAAACTAATGTTGCTTTTCTAAAATATTTTTAACACATTTTAGAAGAAGTATAATTTTCCAGAATTTTTGCAGACTCAAGTAAATTTTTTTGCGAGACATCGGTTATATCAATCGATACCTCCATCAAATAGCTGGGGACGATTTTTTATTTATTGTGAAATCGCTCTTCATTATAGCGAAATAAGCTGAAATGTGTGCATAACCTGTATTTTGCCTACTTTTTCCAAATTTGTCAAGCGATTACTTTAGCTAGAAAGCAGCAATCGGGGCAACCAAAAAATCGTCCCTGGATATATTTGATATATTAGTTTTTGCAAAAACTCCATTTTTTATGATAGCAACCTACAGGATAGCAGTTGGAAGACGATCATGCGTCGGATTATTTGTCCCTGTGAGACCTTCAGATCGACGTCCTTAGTTTGATTTTACGGCTTGCGTAGTTCAAGAAATGTTGGATTATTTGATTTCTGCAAAAACGACAAGTTTTCGACGCCAAAACAAGAAAATCGGCTATATCTCACGGTAGAGAGAAGCTAGAAACTTGCTTTAAAAAGCAAAAATGTGAAGCTCAATAAGATCTTTCGAATGAATATAGCCATGGCTGTATAGCAGGTGCCAAACGTTCAGAAATTGGGAAAAACCACTCTGACAGGAAATCTCTAATTTTTGAATCGGGATTGCGCGGAGGGTGTTAGAACGCTAAAAGAACTTATTTCGGAAAGTTTCATCAAAGGAATCACCACCTTAAGCGCATTTGTTGATCCACACACAGCTAAAATTTGAAGCCTTTCATTAGTAGGTATGGTTTCAATTTATTCTCTTTCCTAGGGAATTAGCTGTCACTTATTCCATTTTTAGCACAAAAAAGGAGCCTCTTGAGACTGAAAAAATGAAAATAGATCAAGAATCATTCCTAACTAGCTTACATTAAGCTAATCTCTTAGTTTCAACTCCTCAAGCTTAGCGCATTCATTTTCAGCAAGATATTGTGCCTGAATTGTGATAGACTGCTATGGGAATCACCAGTTTTGGTAAACGCCTTGGCGAATTGCAATGGTAATTAATCGGTGCCAGCTATCTACACATTCCTTGAGACGGAATTCAAAATTGTTGCAGCTGAGCCTAATTCCGAACCAGGGCATATATATCCAACTGGATTGAGATGTACGGATGAAAACACACTGTTTCGTGCGAGTTTTCTCGCGATAACTTCACAGGGTTTGTACCTGTGCTCATTCATAAACGTGTCACTGCAGTTTGGGTTCAAATTCTAACTTAGGGGCCTTTTCAAGAAAGAGTAGAGTAGAGTTATATAAAATTAACTCGATCCTTTTCATGAAAGAGTTAAAGGAGGGAAACTCCAGCTTGAGTGGAGTTAAAAAGAGTTAAAATGGTTAATTTTAACTCTAGTCCACTCTACTCTACCCTTTCTTGAAAAGGCCCTTAGACTTGGTTCGCTTGTGTCTGAGTGGCTCGATCGGTAGAGCGTCGGTCTGCCTTAGGTTGGGGGTTCTATTGAAGTTTTTGGATCGGATCTCTTTAACTTTATCCCCCCCCAACTAAAGTTGGTCAACTTCAAAGGCTTATTGCAAGAGATCAACAGAACTTTAGAGCATGATTTATATATCGTTGGAATGCTCAAGATGTGCTCTATTTAATGGTGTAAAGCAGTTTGCTGTAGCTTGCTGCTATAAAAAGTTAAGCCTAAAAGACTACCAAAAATTGCAAAAAGCGGTAACTTTGATAGTTTGTTAAGCTTAACTTTTTGTAGCAGCAAGTTACAGCAAACTGCTTTACACCGTTAAATAGAGCACATCTCGAGCATTCCAACGATGTATAAATCATGCTCTAAAATTTTGTTGATCTCTTGCAATAAGCCTGTGAAGTTTACCAACTTTTGTTGGGGGGATAAAGTTAAAGAGATCCTTTGGATCTGACGTGGAAATTTCCTTCCATCGTCGTTTATCGTGTATGTTAATACTTGAAAGCAAACTTTGCACGCGCCTCAGCAATGGCATGAAACTGTGTTTTTGCGCTTCGTTCATTCATATCTTGGATGACATTAAGTTTTGAAAGCTATATTACAAAAGCCGATGAAAATTAGAAAAATAGGCATGTCGGTGAAAAATTGATAAGTGGTTGTTACATCATGGTAACTACCAAGATAGTAGAATACGTACAGCAAATTATTAAGGTTATCATTTTCTGTTTAAATCCTCACTTTTTCTACAAACTCTCACAAATCTTAAATCTTTGTTTGCACTGAGTGCTAATGTAAAGAAATGAGTAGTTCAGGAACAGAGAGAGGACTTGGCTCACTCCTAAATGTTTGAAAGATTTAAGATTCCATCCAAGTCTCTACTTTTTTCGGAGTTTGTTTTCTTAAGGAAATAGGGAGGCCAAGGCTTAAGAAGTTCCATCCTTCCAAGTCCGGTCATATGTCACGGATCAGCTTTAGGACAGATGTCACAAGCTTAATCTTAACTATTCGTCAACAGCTAATCCCCCTCTGCTAGGATCATTCTCTGAACTTTAGTTTCATTAGAACCAACCGGCAAAATCTTCTGAATAACCTTTTTCTGGCTTTCTAGCCCTGTTTGTGTACCTATTTTCTGAGTTGAAGGGGAGAGCGTTAGGGCAATGGTTGCCGGCAAGTCAACTGATCAGAAAATTAATGAATTAATGAATCAGCTGACAATAATTTTTCATGCAATTACTAATGTTAATATCATTATTGCAAATAACTAATAATTATTGCTAGCTACTAATAACATTAATGTTAAATGCGAAGTACAAGCGCTTCTAGCAAGCAAATAACATTGCGTAGAAATGCTGAAAGAACAAAGTTCAGTTCAAGACTAACCAAGGGTGTATCCATAAACTTTTGTCTAGAAACTTAAGGTTTTATCTCGCAACATAAATCCCAAATGAGTTCCGAAAAGTTATCCTCGTAACCCTTTAGCCTTAGGTGAGTGACAAAAACAAGGACTGCAGATTTCGTGTTGTATCTCACAGTTAGTTAAGGTTGTGATTGGTTTTGGTCACGTAGGTATTGTTGTTGGTTGACTGCTCAAAGTACAATCAAACTACTGCCATTCAGTTTTAACTCCACTGAACTTCTTGGGCCTTTTCAAGATAGGGTAGAGTAGAGTAGAGCAGAGTTAAAAATTAACCTTTTTAACTCGTTTTAATTACACTCAAGCTTACGTTTCCTTCTTTTAACTCTTTCAGGAAAAAATCTAGTTAATTTTAACCCTACTCTACCCTTTCTTGAAAAAGAAGTTGGTGAGGACCAAATACAAGTAAATAAAGTGATGGGTTCCTGAAGTAGCAAAGTGAACCTTGAAGAATTAATATTAAATTTAAATAAATTGAATTAAAAGTTTGGGTCTCTTTAACTTTATCCCCCCCCCCAAACAAAAGTTGGTCAACTTCAAAGGCCTATTGCAAGAGATCAACAGAAATTCAGAGCATGATTTATACATCGTTGGAATGCTCGAGGTGTGCTCTATTTAATAGTGTAAAGCAGTTTGCTGTACCATGCTGCTATAAAAAGTTAAGCTTAAACTACTACAAAAAAATGCAAAAAGCGGTAATTTTGGTTGTCTTTTAAGCTTAACTTTTTATAGCAGCAAGCTACAGCAAATTGCTCTGCATCATTAAATAGAGCACATCTCGAGCATTCCAACTATGTATAAATCATGCTCTAAAGTTTTGTTGATATCTTGCAATAAGCCTTTGAAGTTTACCAACTTTTGTTGGGGGGGGGATAAAGTTAAAGAGATCCAAAAATTTTAATCATCTAGGATTTTTTCTACGGAGGAGTGTTATCAATGCCTAATCCCTGACTAAGCCTCTAGTCGTGGTTAACTTAATGTGGTAAAGATACCCACAGTTATTCCCGATTAAAACATAGATAACCTTTACCCACATGTACAGGACTTTATAATACACTGAACAATAATACAGACTTCATAACTGATAAGCTTTGAG
Source organism: Trissonchulus latispiculum (assembly GCA_030248195.1). Classification (NCBI taxonomy): domain Eukaryota; kingdom Metazoa; phylum Nematoda; class Enoplea; order Enoplida; family Ironidae; genus Trissonchulus; species Trissonchulus latispiculum. Next base: position 8,648 of record JASAND010001760.1, read on the forward strand.
AAACTTAATACTACAAACATACTGCCTACATTTAATTTCATTACTTAAAGTTTAAGTGTGATGCTCAGCTATTCTTTGGCCTGGTGTCGAGAATACTGCATTAAATTCCAATTCATTGCAGACTTGCAAAATCACGCATTTTGATGCATTCCTATAGCAAGCAAAACATCATAACTTTGTCCCATTTCATTCATTATAATATCATAATATAATGTCGTATTATTCAATATCAATGTTAAACCTAAAACTAAATCCTAAGCATTTGCAGAAAATCTCTTGGGTCTCGATTATATAATTTGATTAATTCATTACTGAAACGTGTCTATTGTTTTCATTATAATCTATCGTTTATTTAGTGATAACGAACGAACGGTGAATGAAATTTCTTGCTTTCTCTATTATACTTTAGCGCAGCGCTAACTGCATTCAAAAAGTCAGTTTTAGGTAGGAAGATTTTTAAGTAAATCATAAAGTTAAGTATTTTCGGGTAAAAGCCGAGCCAGGGTACCACAAGAAGGTGACCGTCCTTTGGGGAATACACGTGTTTACCACACGACAATTGCTTCTGTAAAAGAAGCAGACATTGAAAGACTGATAAGCCTGATATTTGGGAGTTCAGCTGATCGCTCGGTGGTGTAGCAGTTGCATGTCTGTCTCCAGAGCAGAAGGGCTCCGGCGGGTTCGAGACCCGGCGGGCCAATTCTTTACTGTCAATCCTGAATGAAAAACTGAACCTCCTTATTCCCTTCTTTCTCTCCCCCATGTCCTGGTTCCTTGGGTACAGGGGTATCTCACGCCTTTTTCAAGCACAGCCGATGAAAGTCTTATATATATATAAGTCAAGATTTGATTCGCTAAATATAAAGCTTTGCTATCTCATTAAGCAGCAAAAGTTCGTTAGTGAGAATTCTTCAGCATATAGTCTGCGGCCGAAAGTGGCGTTTAGGTTTGAGGTAAAGTCAACAGGTTGTGTACAACTTCTGTAAAGATGTGAAGCAATTCATTTGCATTTTTGTCGTGGCAAACACACATGTCACGCGCAGAAAATTACAAAATCTGACTCTTTCTTAATGGCTCAGTCCATACCTTATTATTAATTTTGCTAATAAGAATGATTTTGACACTTAGTTTTTTCGACAGAAATACCAAGCAACCTTTGTATGATTAAGGGTATAACTTTGCCTCACATCAGAAGTGTTTAAAAAGTATGTTTTTAGTCTTAGTAGGATGAAAATGAATATTTTGCACTTTTCGTGCGGCGTCGAATCCATGTGTTGAACCACTGTTTAAGTAGGAATTATTATACTAAGTGCAACGTATATTGCTTTAGCTCAATCATAGTAACTTGAGTTTTCAGACTTTCGAAAAATCATTTTTTGGAAAATTATTTAACCTCATAGGCCCAGTTAGGAACCGACTATCTTGAGTCGGAATTCATCCCCACAAATTTTCAATTTTTTTCGTTTTTTTCCAATTTCAACCTTTCACACTTCCTTTTCTGCTACAATTGTATTTGCTAATTTTGATGAATACTTTTAAATTCAACACAAAACATGCAAATGAACTCAGTCACAATTTTAATGTGAGTTTTCTTGTCTGCTAGTTCCCAGAGAGACTACATAACAAACATTAATAATTATTGTCACTTCAAATATCTCATTGCTGATAATGATCGATCTTTGTGAAACTAAAATAAGTCTACTGAGATACTAATCTGGGCATGTTATGCATTAACTCTAATTGTTTGTCGGCAGTCAAGCGAAAGGCGATCCGCGCTTCACTACCAGGCTGAAATATGAGCTACCTTTCATGTTTACCTGGTAGGTTTTAGAGGATTTAGGCCAATTCTGCTCCTCTTAATACCATTCATCATCCTGAGTGTATCCTAGGCTAGTCGAACGAATTAATCTCAATTAAACTAAATCCATTTCGAGCACCAGATTAAGGGAGTTAATTCTAACTCTCGCCCGCTGGGTTAAAGGAGTTGGCATATTTACTCTGCTGGTTAAATAGGTCTGTTCTTTTAGTGTGTTTTAACGGACGATTGTAAGAAACAGGTCTAACTATAGCTTCAGTAACAGTAAAGCTGTTTAGGTTAGTCCATAATTAAATTTAGTTCTTCGCTTCTGACAGAGGTAATTGTTTAAATCGCTTAATTCCTTATATTGAACGCCTTACTTTTGCTTACGCATCGCCAGTGAACAAATTAACGACCAATTTGGCTGTAGCTCAAGCCGATTCCTTTGAAAATGGAGACGAATTGTAGCGGAAAACTATTGTTCAGCTTGTTCAAGTTTCTAACCGTTGTGGACAGTAAAAACCGGTTTTAAGCTAATTGGGGGCAACTTTTGTCTGAGGACTGTATTACCAAATTCTCTAAACTCAATTAATTTTAAACTGAACTAACTAAATGTTAAATTATAGATTCAAATATTAAAAGTTTACCTAGTTTCCAACATACATTAGCGTCGTTGTCATAACCTTAAAAATCTACGTAACCGTTTGCTTGGTATTATGCTTACAAATAGTTGGTATATGACGAACTACAGACATAACCAAAATATATGCGCAGAGAAAAAGTTTATACAAATAAACAGTTCAGGTTCGTTTTGACCAGAATTTTCTATCATCAAACAAATCAAAGTATTAAATTTTAATCAATATTAAATTTTAATTACATTTTTAATTAATCAATTCCTAATTTGTTTGTGTTGTTATTTACAGATCATTTTTGTGCTTGATAAAGGTTTGGCCAGAAAATGCGGCCATTTGGCAACTTTACACCAATCTCATTTTGCGCTCCATAAAGAGTTCGCCATGGACTCAACCAGCGAGAGAGCCGAATACGCCCGCAACACATCGTTACTGTACGTCTTTCTGGAAAGTTTCTACATTGCCTACGAGCCGGTACACGGCTACATCTCGGCAATTCTCTGTATTTTCGGTATTTTCGCCAACATTTGCAACATCATCGTTCTGACTCGACCTCGAATGATCTCCCCGGTTAATGTGATCCTGTGCGCGATCGCCATGCTAGACGGTACCCTGATGATCTCCTATTTGATATTCATCTGTCGGTCTAGGATCTTCCGCTACGCCATACCGGCAATGAAGGAGACCTACGGTTGGGCTACCTTTACCCTAATTCATGCCAACTTCAGTGTCACCTCGCGAGGGGCCAGTATTTGGCTGGCGGTTGCCGTTGCCTGCATGCAGCGCATCACACTGTCTCAAAACAAGCTTGCCGGTACGGTCAGCTATGGTCGTCCTATTTCTTTAAAGATTAAACGGATTAGATTAAAGCTAAATTTGTGAAATAACTAATGACGTAGAAACACTCTGTGTCAAGATGTTGTTGGCTGTAAAGTGTAGCAGCAATTTCCCCCTGACACTTTTAGAGCTTAATTTTTAAGAGATCTGCAGTCTAAGATAAGTTTTGCAAAACCAAAGCTTACTCCGCTGAGATTTATCTTGTATATACTTGACTGAAGCAGCCTAGGATACGGAATGGCTTCGGATTAGCTCCTGGTTGTTGGGTTCAACCTTTGAATAGTGTTAGAAAATAGTCGGGGAAAATGGAAACCTTGATTATGATCTGAAGTGATAGTACAACAGTCTCTAGATCAGAAGGGCCGTGGTTCTATTCCCGGCTGGGCCAATTCTTTACTTTCAATCCTGATTGATGCTAAACTTTTAGTTTTCCCTAAATTTTCATTCAGGATCCAGTACCAACGGGACGTGGTTATCAATTTCCTTAGTCTAGTCCTTGATATCGGAATTTCAGATTAATATCTGCAGGCACAGCAAACAACATAGAGACACTAGTCAATAAGCTGCCGTCAGCACTACCATTTTCTCAAATTCATGTTTCTTAAAGTAGTTCTAATTTTGCTTACTTTTATTTTTCAGATTCGAAACCTGGTGCGGGTCGATCGTTAACGGTGATTATCACAGTTTTGGCACTAGTGATCGTCTTCAACATTCCCATGTATCTTCTGTACAAAGTTGCCGCGATGGTAGGCCTATCGTGTTTGTTATTATCTTCTAAGACAGGTCTCAAATGTAGAAAAACTGTAATAGTATGAAGAATTTTATGCTCGAAAACAGGGGTAGGTTATCATTTTGTTTATGAGATGCTCCACTTCAGCATCCTGCTCTTATCGATAAATAGATTTAAGGGTTCTCCAGCCTTCGTAGGTGAGCTCGTGTTTGCCGAGAGCAGAGAAAAAGGATTTGTGCTAAGTTCAGGAATTTTTGAGACTCTCCGGTGGTGGTCTCTTTTCAGTCTTATTTTTAACATATATATTTGTTTTTGCAATATGTTTGTAATCATCATTGCCTGTTTTAGCCCTGCGGTCCCAACTGTACCCAGTTCGAGGTCAGTCTGGCTAACTTAAGTGTGGCTCAAGACTACCTCCTCTATCGTGTCTGCGGGTGGTTCTACGGGCTTCTGTTCAAGCTGGTGCCCACACTGATTCTCTGCGTTCTGTTGCTAACGTTGATGGTATTTCTGAGGAAAAGCTCACAGCGAAGGCAACGACTCGGAATGCAGGTGCAATGAAATAAAAATAATAAAAATAAAAGAATATGAAATGAATAAAAATAATAAAAGAATATGAAATAATAAAAATAAAAGTTTTAGATTACATGTTTCAGTCATGCATAAAATGAAGGTTTTGCAAGAAAACTTATAAATTCACAATACGTCACTACATTGAATCTGTAAAGCCTTAGGTGTGGCTGAAATAACAGTATGGTAACATTACTTGGGCTTATGTTTCTGTCCTTGATATTCGTCTCTCCGCCTCTTGACAGCGGTCTGAAAGCACCACTCGAATTTCACGTCGTGAGACTACAAAATGGGTGACCAAACAAAAAATCCAAAACCAAGCAAGCAGATCATAAACACTGATCCTGGGTGACTTTTCTATCCAGGTTAAGTTTATGTGTTAAACATAGGAAAGACTGCTTGGGTTGTTGGTTAAGAGCTTTGTTTCTGAACCGAACTGCAACATGAAATGGCAAGAATTATTGAATCGAACTATTTAAATTTGAATTTGAATTGAATTGAATTTGAATTCGAATTTGAATCGAACTAATTTAAAATTGTGTATCTGTTTTAGAGCAATGCAAATCCGACGACAACCGTGCTCTTCGCCATTCTATTGATAACGTTTATCACAGAGCTGCCGAATGCGGTTTTTGCCATCCTTGTTGGGACACTGAGCAACGATTTTTTCGAATATGTCTATCGAAATCTGGGCGATATTCTAGACTTATTATCACTAATTAACTGTATCGCAACTTTCCTTCTATACTGTGCCATTAGTAGACTATTTCGAGAGACCTTCCTACAGCTGTTCCGTAGCGAGCTTAAACGGAGAACCAGTGCTTTAATGTATCTGGTGGATCCGCGATACTTCCGATTCGTGGCAGCAATCGGGAACAAGTAAGAAACTTGTCATAAAAAGTACAAAAATAGTCTGGTTAGAGTGGGAAATGTCAAAAGCCCATAATTAATTATGCAACTAATATATGAAAATGAAGAAATTTTCCTTTTATCTTTTTTGCATTGCGTAACGGTGCTCCAACCAGATTCCCAAAAGTTGGCATCATTCCTTGTTATATTCTCAGTTGACTAAGAATAATAGCAAGAGTTCATGATTCTATTATATATTAGAAGAAGAGTAAGCTATTAGAGGGCTTGTCTTCCCGGCATTGCGTAACGGTGCTCCGACCACAATACGCGAATGTTCCCCCGTTTGGGGGGGTCGACCAAATCGACATGGCATACCCCCCTCCGTTTGGTGGGGGGGGGGGGGGTAGCAGAAAAGAGGTTCCCGTTCGGTGGGGGGTAGCCAACAGCCAATCAGATTGCAGAAACCCCCCCCTCCGTTTGGTGAGGGGGGGGGTAGAGCAGAGGATTACGGTAGTTTTTGTTCTATTCGAAAATGGGTCCCCGTTTGGGGGGGTCGCAGAAACCGGGCCCCGTGTGGGGGGGTTCAAAACACGTGGTCCCCGTTTGGGGGGGGGTCGCCAACAGCCAATCAGAATGAGCAAAACTTAGCCTCGACCCTCCCCCCCCCCAAACGGGGACCCCTTTCAGCGACCCCCCCCCCCAGCGGGGACCACTTTTGGCTACCCCTCCCACCAAACGGGGACCACTTTCGACTACCCCCCCCCCCACCAAACGGAGGGGGGTATACCTGTTGACCCCCCCCCAAACGGGGGAACATTCGCATATTGTGGTCGGAGCACCGTTACGCAATGCCAAGAAGAGGAGCCCTCTAGTGGCTTACTCTATAATAGTCTACTTAGAGCCAAAGAAACAACAATGAACAATTTCCCGTTAAGGGCAAGACCGTGTTCATGAAATCCATGTATCCCAAAAGGTTCACCTTTTGAATAGTAGGGATGGGTATACATTAACCAACATTTAAACCTAGGCTACTTGAAACTTTAAGTAGCTCATTCCATTAACTGCACACAACGGCAGGTCAAAGCGCTGACCAAATGTCAAACTTTTTTGTAATAGTTTTTACTTTTATTCTTCTAGACACTCATTAACGTTGTTTACTTCTTTGCAGCCCTTACAAACCTTGCGTTAAAGCTTTTTTCCTCGTAATCTCCGACTAAACGGTGTATTTCTAGTTGTCATTTACATCTTAAAAAGTCAAGTGACAGATTTAAGCCCAACCTTAAAGCAGCAAATGACATTCCAACTAGCTATTTGTCTAGTGACGTCTTTCTTTCTTTATTAGTTATTATTCAAGAAGCAGAAAAACGGTTCACCTTTAGGTCGTTACATTGCTTGTCTGTCATTAATTAAAGAATGAAAGAAAGTTGCACACCACCAAGCTAATTGCTATTTTTTGCTTTTCAGCCTTCATCGAAAGGGCCGAGCGGGTAAACTGAGCGATCGCTGTCAATCGGATCCCCTCCTTCTTCGAACTCGCAGCTCCACGTTCCTGCCCAAACAGACGATCTCCGCCTCGCCGGAAGCGACGCCGCATTGGCGAAGATTCCTCCGCCGACAGTCTACCAGAACTCTGGTCACCAGTGAGCAGCGAAGAAAGCTGCTGGTCGGGCTGGAATCGAAAACTAATTTGCATATGAACGGAGCGACAATTCTTGAATCGACTGATGTTTGATACTTCTGTGATCTGATTTGTGTAATGAAATTGTTTAGTACAGAAAGGAATGAAGACACATGAACACAGATTATCCGGATAATCCAAGGGAAAGCGAAGGCGACGTAGCAATAGTTTTACAGCCGGATGGATCTTACGGCTTAAATGGCGATTTTAGGCATTTTTGTCCTGAGCAGAGGCCAGTTATAGGTTGACAGTCTGGGCATGTGGTCCTTTTTCTTCATCACGTCGGCCACATATTGAAAGAATATTTTCACGCCAGCTAAAAACTGGTAACCCCTAAAAGGGGAAATATTCCGCTGTAGCGTTGTGAAGAACATACGAGTTCATATAAAGGAATATATTTCGCAGGAAGGCAGCCAACACCCTATCAGATTCTACCTACAGTACATGAGCCCGTTTTGAAGACCCCCCATTCCCTAAACGGGGACTTCTGTTAGTGACCCGACCCCCCCCCCACCATACATGTGAGCATGCATCTTATTGATGGAGCACAGTTACGCAAAATGAAGATATATAATGCCTTACTCTTCTGCTAATATATGTGCAATTGTGCACTATGGATCATACATGTGCCTTGGGGGAGGAACCCCCAAACCTGGAGCCCCCAGAGGGGTCGCTCCCCCTCTCCAGATTCCAGCTTTTCAGGGGCCTTCGCTGCCTGCCTGCCTGCCATGTCCTATGCTTGGATTTAGAAAGAACAAGAATTCATTCCAGTTAAGTTTATACAATAATGAACAAAGATATGATGTAACTGTCAATGGACAACACCGTTCGACTTTTCATTTCGTTTTTTGTAAAAACTAAATAGTTGGATGAAAATTGATCAACTATTTATTATTACTCTAGGGACGATATGGAAAGTTTCGCTGGAGTATATTTTACGTATGTAAATTTAAGGTTTTTCGAAATTGATTGGGAAAAATTGTTTGAGCAAAGTGACTGCTGTTTGTTTGAATCCGTTTGCCATACTTCAACCTCTGCTTAGTTGATGTATCATGGTTTTTTCTATTATCTATTAATATGGTTATTTTCTTAAATTTGGTTCCGGCTGCCAAGTTTGTGGCCAAATTTTGAAAGACACCGTTTTCTGGCGAGCAGACTGTTCGATTAATATGCGGAGTGGTGGTTAATTTGCATATTTGTACATTAAATCTATATTTTCGCAATTGTGAATTTGTCAAGAGGGGACATTGTGTTTGTTTCATGGAAAGACAATAGGGGGAGCAGATCAGTAAATTTAACAAAAGAACAAGCAATATTTTGTGCAAAAGGATTTATGTTGCTAGGGGAACATTTACATAAATTGTAGGCCTGCTGCGCAGCTGAAAACCGCTTTTATAGATACTTATTCGGCTAATGTCTGACATAAGCTATCTTCAAATCACGTAAGTCTAAATTGAATGGCAAATACCATCTTACTATTAAAGTAAGCAATGATCAATTGTCCAAATGTTTTGAAACTTGCGGAATCCGGATTGGTTTAATACTGCCACAATCTCAAGTTAAGCTACATATTAGTACGTATTTTGCCAGAATATTAAATGTGCGAACAAGCAAAAGCTTTATGCAAAATGAATTTGTCTTGACCATATTTGCAGTAAATATAGGCCTGCTGCGAGTTACGCAGAATATACATGCTGAACTAAAGGCCAGTTTACACCACCAAACTTTCGCCAAACCAAACCTTGGCCAAGCTCCAGTTTGGTGCAAAAACTTTGGCAAACTTTGTGTTTACACTACCAAACTTCGTTTGACCAAACTTCCTCCAAACTTTCACCAAACTTTAGGAGGGAACCAATGAAATTAAAGAGAATATGAGCGCCAACTTAAACTTATTTGAACAGTTTCTTCCAGATTGTCGATATTAAAATGGTTCTTTCATAGGTGGCCTGAGTGTAAAGGCTTCCCCATTCACAGATGTTTTTCTGGTAATTTTAAAGCAAATTGTAAACGATTGGAACATTAAAAGGTTTAATTAACATTGGTTCTATTGACTGGTAAAAGTGACAGTCAAGTGGCAAAATATAAACTTGGTCCTAGCAAAATTTTAGTACAATACTTCCTTTTCTAATTTTTAATAGTTCTTATTCAATTTTCCATTTAATATTTCCAATACTGCTTTCCAATGCATTACATACTTTAATTCTGAAGACTGGAAACCGTCTTTTTAAATCCCTCAGTACAAAAACAAAAAAGGTGACGAAGGGCGGAAACAAATGCATTAAGAATATCTATGCAAGTGTATACCTATACATAGCACAGACACAGGCATGTGACTTTTTGGTGGATTCTTATTGGTCAGTTTCACCAAACGTTTGGTGAAATTTGCTATGGGGCCAAACTTAGTTTGGCAGTTTGGTGGTAGTTTGGTGGAAGTTTGGTGGACGTTTGGTGTACGTTTACACCATCAAACTTCCACCAAACTTTTGCCAAACTTGAGTTTGGTCAAGGTTTGGTTTGGCGAAAGTTTGGTGGTGTAAACTGGCCTTAAGAGTTTACGATAGGAAGGACACTCAGCGTTTTCTAAAGTATTTGGCTTGCAATATGCTAAAAACATCCAGGTCGAAATCTCGGGGGGGGATGCTGCTCTTGCTTCTTGGACGTTTTCTAAACATGGGCGTTTTCGACAAATAACTTGAACTACGATAATTTTTATATCACTATATGGAGGGAGCAGATCTTTTTAACGATATAAAATTAAAGTCTGACCAAAAAATGTAGAAAGCGAAATTGTTTGCTTTATATCTCGTAAACGCTTCAAGATAACTGCCATAAATTATATATTTTCTGAACCGGAATGATGAGATCTTTCTTCTCGTGAAAAATTTTTTTTGAAATTTCCCGTGCGATTTCAAAGGGTGCCGCTTTTATATGTCCAGAAGGATTGGTAAATGCTACAACCACGATTTTTTCAGGAAAATTTTCCCCTTGCCCGAATGTCCTACACACCAAATTTCAGCTTTGTTGGTTGAAAAATGCGTGAGTTATTCCATTTTTTATATTTTCAAAATCCTTTGATCTTTGCCGCTTTTTCGACTTTGACTGGTTGTTACTCGCCACTCGCTCAACGAAAAAAATTTTTTGATTGGATTTTCAGGACCGCCTGGGTGTCCGCTTTCATCTGATATACGTGGTATTTCAAAATTTGAAAGTCGATTTTTTCGAAAAATACCACTTTTTGACCCAAAATTCCGGCAAAGCGAATCCACCAAAAGTGAATAAAAATAACATAATCATAAAGTTCATTATGAGCTGAATCCAACGATATAAAGTTTTCGTGGCTACGAGTTATATTGCGCCAGCAATGAATTTTTAAACATTTCCCTTATTTCAAGCTGGTTTTTGGCTTCCTTTGATGTTGCCGCCTAGATTTACCTGAACCAGCGTAAACTAGCAAAAACCAGCTGAAATAAGGGAAATGTTTAAAAATTCATTGCTGGCGCAATATAAGTCGTAGCCACGAAAACTTTATATCGTTGGATTCAGCTCATAATGAGCTTTATGATTATGTTATTTTTATTCACTTTTGGTGGATTCGCTTTGCCGGAATTTTGGGTCAAAAAGTGGTATTTTTCGAAAAAATCGACTTTCAAATTTTGAAATACCACGTATATCAGATGAAAGCGGACACCCAGGCGGTCCTGAAAATCCAATCAAAAAATTTTTTTCGTTGAGCGAGTGGCGAGTAACAACCAGTCAAAGTCGAAAAAGCGGCAAAGATCAAAGGATTTTGAAAATCTAAAAAATGGAATAACTCACGCAATTTTCAACCAACAAAGCTGAAATTTGGTGTGTAGGACATTCGGTCAAGGGGAAAATTTTCCTGAAAAAATTCGTAGGTGTAGCATTTACCAATCCTTCTGGACATATAAAAGCGGCACCCTTTGAAATCGCACGGGAAATTTCAAAAAAAATTTTTCACGAGAAGAAAGATCTCATCATTCCGGTTCAGAAAATATATAATTTATGGCAGTTATCTTGAAGCGTTTACGAGATATAAAGCAAACAATTTCGCTTTCTACATTTTTTGGTCAGACTTTAGTTTAGCGTTCAATGAATAATTTGGTTTCATAGATTTTGCCATTTGAATGACATTTCAAAAGTAACACTACTACTTGTGGTAGTAGATCGCATCATCGCGGTCTGCAGCATCTATTAAAAGCAGAACTCTCAAGACTTTGTTAGAAACTGCAAAACCGCCAGTCGCTAATATATTTCTTCTGAAATCCATGTTGAGAACGATTGTATTCCGTCTTCACATTTGTGGAAAATTGAATGCAGACTGAAGGAGGACTGGAGAACGTGCTTCTTTGAAAAAACTGTTGAGTCTATGGGATTGTAACAGGTTTTAGATCTGCACGAGTTTCTCTATTTGCACATAACACAACATCCGAAAGTTTCTTGTTTCTGCAAAAATCTAATTTGCATATCATCAACATCATTGCATTTCCACAATGCAGTATGTGTATTTCATAGGAAAGACTATGAATATCGTTATGTATGTGTTAAATTACCTTTAAAACCGATTATAGTAGACTTGCTGCGTCGTGACGCAGCAGGAAAAACGTTTTAAATACGCTTAAAAAGAAGATCTTTTAAAACAAGGTCCTTGCATCGAAAATTCATTTCAGCAAATTCTTTGTCAACATGCTTTTTTTCCAGGCCCCCACCACCGAAAAACTGTTGCTACTAGAATTATGTGTTAAAGATAGGGATTAGCGCATCAGTCGCAACAATTTTACACTGCGAAATGAATCGAGTCATTACAAAGATTTAGCCTCTGGCGGAATAAAAATGGAGATTTTACAGCTTTCCGCCGTTTTTGAGAAATCTGAAAATTTTGAGCCCTGTTCAGGATATTCAGATAAAATTAATGTATAGTTTGTGCCGTCTGAAATCAAGTCTTGCATCTACAAATAAATTAGATGATTTATATTCTGAAATTTTAACAAAAAGTCCTGCATTACCCGACCTTGATGCCTCTAACCTTTTCTGGGTGCAGCGATGTTTAATGTGGCAATTCGAAATTAGAAAAATTCATGCTGTATTGATTGGTTGCAGTCTCACTCTCATCTGTCTAGGTGCTCTCAGTAAAACATGGCTGCCAGGAATGTGAAACTGGTCATTTTTAATCGTTCTGACAAAACTCCTGCATGAAAGGTCCGCTCATTCACAGCTCAGTTTATGGGTTTTTCTCGACGCTTAAGATAGAAGCTTCTAAAAACTTCTAGAAACTTCTAGAAGCTTCATGTCTTTAACGCGTGAAGCCTCGAACTGTTTTTGGTCCGATGATCAGTTCGGATACTAAATTAATGATAATGCAAAGTATTGTCCCAACTGACCAACGTGTTTATTAATTTTACAGAATGAAACTAAAAGCCTACATTTAATATAATTTGGTTTACACATAAAGATAATCAAACGAGGAATTTCAAATTTTATACTTTATAGTCAGAGTACTAATTCTTCTTCATTGTCATCACCGTGACTGCATTTAGGGCCAGCACCGTCGACGATCAGCGCCAGCATCTATCGACATGAAGTTCCAGTGCCCAGCCAATTCCTGCTTATCATCTCAATCCCTCTCTGCATCCGGATTCCGAGCCGTACAATTTTCTGCCGAGCGCAGTACTATCTAGATTTGCTCAGTGATCAATCAGCATCCTCAGAAAGACCCTTGTACGTAAGAGATCATCAGGTTGAAGACGATTGAATCAGCTCAGTCAGCGGTAGAGATGAGAATGGGCCGGATGTTTTCGGTCCGGCCCGGATTTTGTTCAATGGATACTTCTCGGTAGACGATTTACTTGCTTTTGAACTAGAATTTTGTTTTTTGTTATTGTATTGTAATTTTGTACGGATCCAGATACCACCTCGGACCTACTGTGTAATTTTGGCACCAGCGTGCTAAGAGTGGTAGGACTGACTCCTGATACGCTCAGGCCATTAAAGTGTCTTGCTGTATCCTGATACGCTCAGGCCAGATATAAGATTAGCTGAATCCTGATACGTTCAGGCCAGCCAGGATTAGACTTATTCCTGATACGCTCAGGCCATTCAAGAGTAGACTTATTCCTGATAAGCTCAGGCCAGTCCGAAGTTTTCTTAAAAGATCCCCTAAGCCCTGCGTTGCTACAGGTTTTCTCTGACCGGATTAGTGCGAATCTTCCAGCATATAATCTAGGATAGTTTGAGTACACAAAGTTATATTGTACGTATTTCCGGTTTTTCCGTATTTCCGTATTTTCAGTTTTTGTTTCCCTGTTGTTATTGTTTGTGTATTGTACTGTATACGGCGTCGGGAGGAAAGGAAGGAAACAATTCAGTTAAAAACTCGGACCCTGAAACTGTTCTACCGGGGATCAAAAACCCAGATTGCAATCGACTTGAAAGGCATTCAAAAGCTTTAAAAATACAAGCTACAATTATTGAGGAGATGCAAATGGAGTTGGCGGAATATTCGAATAAACTGAAATTTCTACCTGCTATTCCTGATTTGCAAGATCTTTCTAATTTGTGAGATGACTTTATTGCGGTCAAGCAGTTTCATTGACACGTATAACGCGAACGACATAAAACCTGGTTTAGTCAGTCCCTCGCTTCTCAAAGACTTCCTTAGATCCTTGTTTGGTAGAATCGATGAGCAGTCCATTGATGACTTGTTTGTAATTTTTAAATCAGTTCAGGTCGCCCTGCTTTAATAGGTTTACAAACGGTTTGAACCTGTCGGATTTTCGAGATGTGGTTTAAAAGCCCCGACAAATTGAACATTTCAAGGCATTGGAAGGACAACTCAGCGACAAGTCGCAGCATATTGAGCGTTATATACAAGTCCGTCCAATGAAAAGTCAGAAGTTGAACCACTTCTTACAGAAATGGGCAAAGTTGTTGATGCTATGAAATTGCTACATTCGCAACCCGTAGCACAGGCTTAGACGTTTGATAAGTTTCGAGCTGCAGTTTCAACATTACGTTCAACAGAGTTATGTAAGCATCTAATAATATTCTTTGAGAGCTCTCATTATAGCTTTTCGAAAACATTTTCTTGATCACCTTTAAAGGTATTAGTGACCCTTTTGTTATTCCGCCGGAGGCGGAATCTTTGTGATGGGTCAACCCTAAGTTACGTGTAATAATAGACGAGCTAGATTTGTACAACCTATGTTTAACACACAAACTTAGCTGAGCTGTCTTTTTTCGATGGGGGGTGTGAGAGCGAAAGCTGGTCTGAAACACTTACTTCACATGTTGCCACATTTTATTCGTGGATTGTAAGGTTCCCACTTTCGTTTTCTTTCGCAAAAAACTGATTTTTAAGCATTCTGAAGTGGGGGCATTAGTTATTTAATTCCTGAAATCTTTCATTTCGCTCCCCCCTCGGTTGCTCTGTTTTCGACTTGCGAAAGTTATGCTAATTAGATGACCGTGCGAAGAGCAGTTAGTATTTACAAGCAAAATTGAAGAAAGCCGCTTCTAATAATAGATTCTGTCGGTCGGGGGGTAACATTTTGCATTTAGGTTCTGCTGGTATGGGAAACGATTCAAAATAACAGGATTTGCCCTAAACCTTAATATTTTCAGCAGTTTTAGTTGCAGCAGTTATACATTTTCAAATCAGTAATTAATAAAAACGACATCACAGTTGGTTGCAAGACGCTAACCGATTTTCCCATAAACCTGGGTACCTACAGTTAAATTGACTGCTTTCTATTTGAGGAGGATAAAAATTTCATATTTAGATTTTATTCAAATAAATTAGAATTTAAATTAAGATTGGATCTTGAAAGTAGCCATCAGCCAAGCTCGCAGAAACTGTTTCTCATCTGGCAGATGAGATTTGAGATCACATTGTTTCAGGAACTTAGCTTTTCCTTCTCAAAATGGTGCTCTGTGAATTAGGGAGAAGCGGACATCTTGATCTAGCATAGATTCAAGTCATTGGAGTCTAGTCCCAGGAAAACCAAAACGTTGATATACTTTTGGACATTACATTAGCACGCGGTCCGATTCTGGGGTCTGCCAAAACCCCGACCAGGTCTACCCCTGAAAAATTCCAAAAGTTTGAGGACGTACCCTAAAATTAGCAAACATTGCAATTTTAACGTTTTTGCTAAAAATTACTAAAACTAAAGATTTTTAGAAATTTTTATATTTTTAAGAATTTTGTAAAAATCGGTAAAACTAGCTAAAAAATGTCCAAGTTTTGGTAAAAATCAATGGGAGTCCTACCCTTTTTTGCTTCTCGGTGAGGGCGTCAACCCGTTTTATATATGTCGGTTCCCATTACCCCCACGACATCTTATGCTTGTGAATACATGCAGTTTATACGGAGATTTTCAAACGAGTTTGTACTGTAAGCTTAAATTAACTTAATGTGTCGAAACATTAAGTCTAACCAATAATGACATAACAAGAATGATTTGTTGTTGATTTATAATTTATAGCGAAATCTTCAAAAGGTTAGATTTTATTTCCCAATTTTTTATGAAAAATTAAGTCATTTAACTCAATCATTTCAACGAAGTCGTTTTCCCGATCGTTGCTGCATGCTCCTTGGTCACGTTTTCACTATCCCCTCGTCCTAAAAGGTGGTAGGGATTGTATCCTTTCTTGTGTAAAGGGAGTCTTAGACTCTTAAATCACCTGTTAGCTAGTGGGCCGCGTTGCAAAGGATACTCTTAAGGCTAGGAGTGCTGTTAAATTATGCTTAGATGATCTGGGAGAATTGAGTTTTATAGTTTCAAAGTTTCAAAAAATTCTCGAAAGTTAGAAGTACTGTCCGTCGTCCGACCACTATTCCTAACTTTTTTCCTAAGTTGAGAGCATCGCTAGCCATTTAACCTAATCTTTTAGTGCTGTAGCAGCAATCAACCACATGCAGATGCAGCCCAATACAACAATGTGCTACCTAAAAAACTCCAGAACTCCGGTGAGCTTCATTACTCCAGGGCGGAATACTAACCCTTTTAGGGGTTACTTGTTTCCTTTTCTGTTTTTGCTTATTCAAGTGATTTCAAACCTGTGTAACATCTGCAAATTCCGGAACAACCTCAACTTTTAGGTCCCTTCTCTTGATCATTGACAACTAATCTAAACCTTAACTTTCCAAATGATCTCTGAATTCGACATCTGCCTCCATTGATGTTCATTTTTATCATCCTTCAGCCTATCTCTACTAAAGATGTTCCTCAATTGGCGTCGTCACAGCACCCTGCTGCGATCTTCATTCAACAGATCAACTTTCCACAAAAGCAGTGTCATCACATTTAATACCTCCTACCCAGTAAACGGAATACATGCTCTCTAATATTCGGAGCTCCAGAAACTAAGTTTTCACATTTTAGGCTTAGATTTATAAAAAATATGCAAGACCAAAAAGCTAACGGCTAAATAAAATGATAAATTTAAAACAAACTTCGTTAATAGTTAACTAGAATTTCTACGTTCAGCAGTTAATTTTGATTATCCTACGGACCATAGAACTTGTCTAAAGTTAACCATTTCAGCCCATACTCCATCTCCGGCTCTACGCAAGCTCTAAAAACCTCACTAAATACTGCGCTTGAGAAGATTCTATTTCCCCAAGACTACATGCAGTTCCGGAGCTTCCCCCTACACGATGGATAAACTTTCTAGGCGTGGTGAACACACGCCTAGAACGTCAGACGGCCTCGTCTGGACGTTCCCCTTCTTCTAGGCCTCCGCCCTGCCCCCAGCCTGAGGCAACTCCTCGTTTCCAGGATCCGCATTCAGGCTACCTAAAAATAAATTTTCGACAAACAGACAACCGTAAGTTCCATTCACACAAATTCGTACAACAACGTACAAATGGTATATACCTATAACTATAGTAGATGTTTCTTTTCAAATCAAATCAAATCGAAAATGTTTATTTGGCCAATCAGCACTGTCAATACAATTTCAAACTGAATAAACATCATATATAATGGCCAAAAAGGAGACACACAAGAATCTGCATGCACCAGCAATAGCTACCAAATGTCATATAGATAGATAGATAGATAGATATTTATTTGCCAGAACAATGTAAATCGTAAATAAAATGTTATAGAATCTTAGCACTGGTACAAAGTCAGAGCTCAGATACATGTTAACAGGTTAATGGTAATACAATATACGATGTTTGCTTGGCAGAGCCAATTAACTGACTGCTGACGCTACGCCCACTAAATGTTTAGTAAGGTCTTCATTTGCTAAGCCCCTTTTAAACACAGAAATGCTGTTTGCTGAAATCACTTCGTTGGGAGACTATTCCAAACTGAAATTATTCGATAGTTGAAAAACTGTTTTCGAACATTTAACCTAGCATATGGTTTGAATAGTTTTTGGCTATTCCCTCGGGTGACCCTAGTTTCTGAAAAAGCAAAGAAATCATCAACATTCAAATCAACAAAGCCATTAAGTATCTTATACACGAAAACTAGATCTTTCACCAAGCGCCTTTCTTCAAGGCTTTTCAAGCCCAAATGCTCCAAACGTTGCTTGTAAGTCAAATTTCCCATTCCCGGTAATAGTTTTGTAAACCGTCTTTGCACACTTTCTATTAAATTGATGTCTCTAATCAAATAGGGATTCCACACTTCAGATGCCGTTCCAAGACTCGACCTAACACGAGTATTAAGGTGGTGGTATCCTTTTGTGCAGTGCTTTAGTGGTGATTTTTTGAACCGCTATAACTTTCGCAATTTTGGATGAGTTGGAAAGAGCTTTATACATAGTTTTAATGCTTATTATCTGAACCTTCACTTGAGCTTACGAAACTGGCACAACTAGCAGAACATTAGCACAAATTTTCTGACATGCTGACATCTGACAGGATGAATACAAACCAAAAGGTTTTGAACATCGATTTCTCAAAACCGAAGAATCGGCCAAAAGTTCTTTTTGTGCCACTATATGAAGGACATATGGGCCGAGGGACGTTTTTCTGGATTTGGCTCAGCAGGTCCGAACGGTCGAGAAAATCGGCCAAATGCACGGTACCACGAAATTTCGCAAATTCGCATTGAGTTTTCTGACCACTCGATAGGTTTTAGCCAAAACCAAGAAAAACGTCCCTCCGCAATAGTACGAATTTCCATTCTGGTGAAAATCTCCGGAATCCGTCGAGTAGTTTTTGAGAAATCGATGTTCGAAACAAAATAATCGCAGTTTTGTGAAAACGGTTTTTCGGCTATATTTCTAGCTTAAAGCAATAAAGTCCGGCTAATAGGCATTCATAAATGGGCATTTGGACGCTGTATCGATTGAGTATAAATAGACCAACTTTGTCCTTAACATGTGGCAGTAATTTTGAAAAGACTGATTTCCTGGAAAATGGCCATTTTTTGACACTAAAACAGTTTTTTTGCTTATCATGACTTAACCACTGGAGATAGCTCAAAGGTTGTACAAGCAAAAATGTTCATTTTCGTGTCCTCTTTCCAGCCATAACAGATAATCCCGTGTCTTGTCTACCTGCTGGTAGCCTAAAGCCAGAAACCAAAACTTATCTTTTGGCCTAAAAACCCGGGACTGGTCTCAGAATGTTAAAGAGCACGGAATAGGTTATTTTGTAAGTTTTAGCCATTTACGTAAAGGATTAAAGCCGTATGAGTTAAAAATACCCGAAAGGAAACCAGCACCTTAAACAAATTTACTAGGAACTTGGGATCCCGCGTGATAAAGCATTTAAAAATTAAGTTCACTTTTTTAAAAGCGCTTAATGTTATTTCTGAACAATGCTTATCGAATTTTAAATTTTCCTGAACAGTGATACCAAAGTCACGAATAACTTTTACAGATTCCAGGAATTCGTTTCCAAGAGCATAATCAACAGAATGGTTATTTGACCCAATATGTAAAATATAACATTTATGCACTGCAGCCGATAACTGCATAACATTGAACCAATTCATAATATTATTCAAATCTCTCTGCATAATTATACAAGTAGCAGATTGATCGAAAGCTAAATACAGTTTAGAATCATCAGCATACAGTTTCAAACATGATCCTTCTACAACACTTTCCAAATCATTAATGTAAATCAAAAATAGTATGGGTCCTAAAATACTGCCCTGTGGAACACCAGTCGTTACACTACCAACATTTGATGTCGTTCCATCAACATCTAGATACTGGCTTCTTTCAGATAAATAATCTTTCAGCCATGAAATCAAAGAGTCTGGTAATTTTAATGCTTCCAATTTTTCTACGAGCTTAGTATGTGGAACACTATCAAATGCCTTCGCAATATCCATATAGATAATATCAACCCATTTTTATCAATAAATCCGGTCCA
Organism: Trissonchulus latispiculum; assembly: GCA_030248195.1. Taxonomy (NCBI): domain Eukaryota; kingdom Metazoa; phylum Nematoda; class Enoplea; order Enoplida; family Ironidae; genus Trissonchulus; species Trissonchulus latispiculum. The sequence goes on from JASAND010001760.1 coordinate 28,106, forward strand.
GTCATTAGAACATTCTACAAGTTGAGATACTGTAGAACGTTTAGAAAGGAAACCATGCTGATTTTTTGAAATAAATTGATTTATACTTAAATAATTTAACAGACAATCAGCCACAATTGATTCCAGGTATTTACTGCAACCAATTAATAAGCTGACTGGACGGTAATTTTTTGCCAGAGATGAATGTCCTTTTTTATACACTGGTATAACTTTAGCAATCTTCCACTCTTGTGGTATTTTACCCGTCGCTAGGGAAACTCTGAAAAGGATAGCCAGGGGTACACATAATGAAATTGCCAATTTTTTAGTAAAAAATTGTGGTTATCCGTGAAAACCAGGACTATATTTACTTTTGGATTTACGAATGGTATCAAAAACTTTTTGTTCAGAAATATTAATTGGTTGAAAATGATGTCTTACTGTTTGATGAGGGCATCCAATACGTTCGTCATCATCAACATTAAAAACGGAAATAAAGTAATCGTTGAAAAGTTTGGCTTTTTCAGCATTTTTGAACACAAAATCACCAGATTCGTTGAGTAAACATGGAATATCTACCTTACAAGCTAGTTTAGACTTCACAAATTTCCAAAACTTGTTGATGATGATGATGATAATGAAACATGATGGTTGTTACAGGACAAAATCTTAGATTCACTATTTTTTACGTCAAATCTCCGCATTCTTCTGGTCTCCGACACACATTTTAACCACCGTTGACAATTTTGAATAGTAGGGTCTGATTTATACTTTATGTAAGCTTTTTTGCCTCTGGAATGACTTACGCGTTGCACGAGACCATATTTTAACACCAGAAATACTCGAACGTAAAGCAGTCCGGGGCACGAAATTAGAAACTGCTGTAGCTAAAATTGTCTTTAAAATGAACCAAAAGTCTTCAATGTCATAATAGGAGTTAAATGTGTCATGCCAAGAGACATTAAATAGATAATTGTTTATTTCAAAAATATTAGCTTTGTTATAATTTCGCCTTTTTATGGATTCTGGTTTCGCTGTGTTAACTAATTCCTGGAATAAAATGTAGCCTTTAACAATATTGTGGTCAGAGTTGCTTAAGGGCATGTCAACATTAACATTTACAGTTAAATTAAGCTCGTTTGAGAAAATAAGGTCAAGCAAATTTCCTCTGCTATGTGTGGGGTCAGTCACAAGCTGGTCTAACCCCAAACCAAAAACAGTGGTGACAAACATTAGTTCAGCTTCATTCAAGTTTGACATGTTATGATCCCACCGCAAGTTTGGATAATTAAAATCACCCATTACTATAGATCGAGATTTTACTTGGGCTTCTAAGTGCTCACATAAAGCAGTAGTAGAATCTTTTAAATTTGTGCTAGGACTGCGATAATAAAGTCCCAAATTTGTATACCCCTCTTTTCTGTACAGAAATAGAGGTATCCATCATACGTGTGCTTGGGGGGGTTTGGGGGGTTTCACCCCCCCCCCCAGACCTGAGCTCACCCCCCAGAGGGGTCCTTCACCCCCCCAGAATCCGGATTTTTCCAGTAAAAAACCGGAAAAATCCGGTTTTTCGGCGGCCTTCGGCCGCCCTTCACCCCCCCCCAGAACTTCCCCTCCTGCACATGTCTGGTATCCATACAGATTCAAAAAAGTTATTACTATCTGTACTCAGCACTTTGTAAGACAGAAATTTTGGAATCAATAACATGACCCCACGCCAGTTCTTGCAACATCATAAGCACGAACAAAATTATGCGAGTTACAGACAGAACCAAAAATAGAATTTGCAAATTCAGAAGTTAGCCACGCTTCTGTTAGACAAAAATACTTTTACAATTTTCATTAACTACATGCTGTAAATCAACTACTTTGTTTACAACACTACGACAGTTCGCTAGAGCAAAATTTATTGGTCTTGATCTCCATTCCCTGGCGTTGGGCCGTTTCCCTTTTTAGAAACTATTTTGCCATTCCGTATGACCAGCTCATTTTCTCCTTCCTTTAATTGGGACCGCCTGGCAAAAAGTTCAAGTCTAAGTTTCTTCTCATCAGGTCGCTGCTGATATGTAAGGTCTTCTCGCACGAACGGTTTGAATCGATTTGTAGCCACAGATTTATCAGATTGAAGAATCTTCGAGCCACCATAAAGAAAATTTCGTCTCTCAGCCACGTGACGATCTTTGAAACAAACTTTGATGATACGGGGATACTCTCCAGTTTTTCTGCCATCTCGAAAATTTGACTCAACAGACGACGGTGGAATCTTCAATTTGCCACAGATATCGCTAATAGTTTTTGAATCAACTCTGTTTTGATCCTGGTCATCAAGATTTTTCTTGTCTTCCAGCCACCCTACGATAACCAGATTATTTATCCGTAAATAATTTATATATATTCGTAAATCAATCACAACAACAAACCCACAATATTATAAAACCTGCATAAACTTACATATATAGGTCTAAAATGTGAATACATAACTATACGTATATATACATATGTAAGTATATACACAAGAACCAACTACATTATACGAAATTGTTAATCAAAGCTTGTATTTTAAGAAATTACGTAGATCAACAGAATCAAGTCGCTTTTAGAATACACTAATGTTTGGGGCGGATATGATGCCAGAATTTAAACTGTTCCAAACTGGGACTACCCTGTTTGCAAAAAAATGCTTGCGGCAATCAAGCCTGGACCTGCAGTTTCGCAATGTCAACTCATGGCCACGTGTACCTGTTTCTACGTCGTAAGAAAAAATTCTACAGAATTTACGTTACCCATTTCGTGGATAATCTTGTAAGCTTGAGCTAGATCCGCCTTAAGTCTACGACTCTCAAGTGTCTCAAGACCTGTAATTTTGAGTCGGTCACCGTAGGAAAGATCCCGAATTTCAGGTATTCTTTTCGTAAACCGTCTCTGCACTAATGCTAACCTATTAATATCATTCATTAGATAAGGAGACCAGACACAACAGTTATACTCTAAAATTGGTCTGACACAAAGTGTATACACAGCTAATAAAAATTTAAGATCACGACAGCAGAAGGACTTAAAGATAACAGCCGTCTTTTGAAAAGCTTTAGCACATATCTTATCTACGTGCATAGAAAACTTCAGATCAGAGGTAATGTAAACCCCTAAATCCTGTACATATTTAACTTTTGGTATTTTTAATTCATTGATTTCAAAATCGGAAGCAATATAAGGAGCACCAATTTCAAGAAGCATACTTTTGTTGGACGCTATCGAAAGGACGCTATTGGTTTTCTGATGCCCAGTCAATAACATCACCACAGTCATTTCCGAAACTCAAAAAGTGGTTTAGAGAAGCTCCCGAGAAGAATATTTTCGTATCGTCAGCGAAAGTCTTTACTTTTGAGTTCACACAAACATTAGGGAGATCGTTAATATAAATAAAAAAGAGCACGGGTCCAAGAACACTGCCTTGGGGTACTCCACTAAACACTTTAGCAACATCGAAAAGCACACTTCTTACCCTAACATACAGAACCCTTCCCGTTAGAAAAGACTCAAACCAAGTCAAAGCCAGTAGAGACAGCCAGAGCACCATTAAAGAAGCTCAAATTCGTCAAAAATTATATTATGATAGGTGAGAACATGACCCAAGATTTCATGTAGGAGATCAAGTTTGGGTGCATAATACTGCAGTCCCGAAAGGAAAGACTACAAGATTAGCCCATACCTGGCACGGTCCATTTACTATAATAGCCTTACGGCATCCCACTGCAACCATTGAGCCTAGCCGGGGAAGAAACAGAGAAACTCAAACCGTTCATATAAACAGGCTAAAACGCTATCACGGTAATGCAGTCCCCAAGCTTGCCCATAAACCCAAGGAACTGGACGAAGTTATTGATACTAATTTTGCTGAAGGAGTTGAAGTTCTCCCACCCGAACCCGTTGAAGAAACTATAGAACTTGAGATAGAGCCACCTAATGATGAAATAGTACCTGCAGAAGCAGAAAATACTACCGAAGATATGATACCTGAAATACTTATTACTGAACCTATTACCGAGCAGGAGGAAGAACATTTTCTACCGGAGCAACAAGTGGTTGACCTCACCGATGAAGCTGCTCAAATAGACGCACCCTACGCCCTACGGTCCCGACTCAACCCCTTTCAGTACTTTAAAATCTACCAGTGAAAAGAAGCTGACACTTTTCCTTTGTTAGCGACTATGTAACATAATTGGTGTTAGCATAACCCCTTTTTAGTCTGCATAAAGCAATTTGTTTTAGACGTATTATACAGTTTAATGAACCAGATCAAGTCCTAGAGCCTATAGATGAGATTTTGGAATGGAAGAATCGTACGCGGTCCCAAGCCAAGCTTACTCTCCCCCCAGGACACCCCCTTTGGGAAGGAGCCATTTTGCGCCTTAGTCAAAGGACTGAATATGTAACAGTAACGATATGGGATCATAATCAACATTTCCCCCAAATAATCAAGATGGCCCGCAACTCCACGTGGTGTTCCTTTGACACCGAAGGCCTTGATACAGACTCTACGAAACATGGAAGTCAGCAGCTGACGCTAGCCTGACGCTAGCTAGCCTTTTCGGATGACCCCTCTCAAGTTTTCGTTTATTGTACGGGGTATATAACGGCCTTTAGAAAGAACATTGTCCCTTCCGAACTAAAGTGCTTTCTTCAAAGGCCGCCCTGCTACTTAGTAGCAAACGGATGCTGCCATGACGGTGTGCGTTGCCAAGAAACTTTTGGATTTCCTATCAATGGAATGATTGACTTGTCCCAACTGTTTCTGAACACTGAATTTTCACGGCAGCTTGGCATCACACGAGACCCTAACCAAGGGGTCAAATTGTTCGACATGATGAGATATTTGTGGCCAGAGGGCCCACGAAGAAACACAGATACCAAACGATACGGAGTTGATTTGCTCCCAACCCCATCCCAACTTCGTAATGCACTCATTGACGCGGTTGGTCAATATAAACTGGCCAAGTCATGTTTGACCAATCTATTCTCAGACCACGACGAGTTACAGCTCTCAATAGAGTTGCAACAGTTTTGCAATTCTCCCTATTACCCGTCCCCTCCCCTGATCATAAACAACCAAAAAGATGAGGTTGAATAGAAGAAACTGCGAGCCGAAGCGTCGTATTGTGAGAGCACCCAGTTAAGCTGGAATCATCTAATTACAGTAATCGAAGATTTGGTAATCGCCCCGGCAACAGTACAGAGAACAAAGTCCGTCGATGTTGAAAAACAGATGCCAAATTGTGCAACGTATACCCTTTGCAAACTTTGCGAAACCTATGATGTCATTGGTTATTTGAGGAAGCCCGCTGTGGTAACACGCGTGTTCAAAGAAGAACACTGGGCACAACTAGACATTAAAGTGGAATTCTTATTCAAAGAATTTTTAGACTGTTTATGCGGATATATGAACAGTCCTGAACCGCATCCACTTAATCGTGCTGTCCAGTGCTTTCAAGAAAAGCACGTTTAAAAGGAAATTATAAATGTGGAAACGAGACGGATCCGAGTGTTCCCACCCATTTGGAAAGCTGAAATTAGCCTCGGCAAAATAATTGTCTCCAGTGCTCCAGGAGCATATCCGTCTGCTGCCATACACAAGGCTGCAGAGCTGTGGATGCATGTCCTTGACCCCAACCATTGGTCCCTTGGTACCCGCTTCAGGAACCAAGAGACTGGGGAAGAAAGAACGCAATGTGTGGAAGGCTGTCTGGGGAACCCCCCAAAAAAGAATTACGCCTACCCTTCATAGACCGGAAGCCAAAATTTTACCATTGCCGACAATTTATTCCCCATCCGACCCCTTCTCCGTCCACGAGAAATGGACCTCTACGACGGTAACCTTTTCAGGGCAAAGGAGCCCATTCAGTAATTTTCACCCCGTAAGGTTTACCGTGTGTGGCCAACCTTACAATTGTACTGAACAATACTACCAAAGCAGTAAAGCCAAATATTTCGGCCGCCGAGAGTTAGCCGAGAAAATTTTATCTGAGCCCCAACCTGCCGGTCAGAAGAATCTGAACAGCGATATGACAAAATCGGAAAAACAGGAATGGGAATGCGTGAAGCGCTACATAATGTATGAGGCGCTATATGCCAAGTTCACCCAAAATGAACATTTTAAAGAATATCTTCTCCAGACTGGAGATAGAGGAATCGCTGAAACTCGAGAAGATCAATTTTGGGAAACTGGAACCCCCCCCATTGAAAACCCAAAATTGGTAGCCGCCCCAGGAGAAAATTGGCTTGGAAAACTCTTCATGATACTGCGGGATCATCTGAAGTCTAATTAAAGTATGTTTAAATATTTATTTTTGTTTAGTGTTTACGACATTGAACCTGCTGTGAATTTGCCAGAAGCAGATCGCAATGATAACCCTAATGAAGCTCATGCAGAAAACACCCACGACTCAGCCGCTTCCAGAAATGGACGGTTAGTACACCCTCCACCAGAATTCGGTCATATGCCCATATCTTATGACGCCGTAAATGAGCCAGAATATGTGTGTAATTTACATACGCGAATTTATGGAAAATTTGAGCCTGAAATGACGCATAACATTTGGCTTGTATATATATTCATGATAATCAATTACATGATCCACATGGTCCCACTTACCCCGTGCGTGAATTTTTCGATAGTGAAACTTTTGCCTTTGAATGGCCCCGTCCTTACAGCAGACCTAGGCTACCACTACCAGATTTAATACCTGCTACGGATCGAGCATATGGAATCGGCGTTGTTGCTGTAGTCAGCGACATCCCCGCTCCCAGTGAATCAAATAACTTTGATGATGAGTTAATTAGTTCAGACTCTATTATAGACTCTGAGGATGATGCCGTTATCGCTCAGCATTTGTACGCACCTCTTGACGAGAGTGATAAACAATCTCAATCTTAAGGACAGCTACGTATCAAAGATATTGCATTAGATATTTAATTTTGTTTTAGAACTCTTGTCCTTGACGAACATACCCCAAACCACACCGAAACAGTAATTAAAGGACCTTTCGAAGAACTGCAACTCTCCGATAAACTTCTCGCGCAATACCTTACGGAGAAGAAAAGACTACTTAATAATCTGAAGCAATGAACTGGTCCTATGACTTTTCTCCCTTAATGATTTCAAAATTATCATTAGCCCCAGCATTTTGGTATGATGAGAAAGGAGAATCGGTTAATTCCCCGATTGATGAAAGCAAAAAGCCAGTTTCTATGAAAACCGTCTATACTACAAATTTGCCCCACGAAGTGCAGCGATTAGGAAAAATTCCAGAAATTACGGCTCGTCATTATTTTCGCCAAATTATGGAAACGGTAGCATTTGCTCATCAGAATTGCATTGTACTAGTGGACATAAAGTTGAAGAATTTTTCGTTATATCCTCAACCTGGAGGTATACCCCAAGTAAAGCATCAAACTTTTGAAAATTATTTCGTCTTTCCACGAGAGATTGGTGATTGGGCAATTGAAGAAATTCAATTTAATATTTGTGACTTGTAAATGGCTCCTGAGTTAGTTCGGGAACCTCGTTTTCAATTAAAACCTTGCAATATTTGGAGTTGTGGCGTATTGCTTTTTCCAATGCTTACAGGGAGATATCCTTTCACCGGAAAAACCAGATTGGAAACGATAACCAGAATTCGGCGAGGTTTTTATGAATATTTGGAGACTGATGAGATTTCAAACTTCGCCAGAGGATTGATTGGAAAAATGCTAAGCTTAGACGGTTCTCATAGACCAAGTGCTCATGAAATTCTTAAGCATCCTTGGCTTGATGTAAACGATTATGGAAGTTAAGAATTTTCTGTGAAACATTTGAGTGAGAAAATTTCTGCAGAAATTTGGTGTGAGAACCACATTTGGTCCTCAAAAAGCAACAAAAGTTCCAAGTTGGTAAATGTTGGAATTCAAACAGAAGCTGTCAAAATCTGTTCGTACTGTGCTCCTAGTCGCTTTCGTCCAAAACGACGAAAACCGTTGAAATGGTTTAAACGGCATTATCCTACTCATTGATTGCTGAAACAAAAAAACTTGAATAAAATAATGGCTTCCAGGTGTTTACCTCAGGTGTCATCATTTTCCTTGTGTTTTGTATTTTATTGTATTTCGTATCTTGAGAATATATTTTACTGATGTTTCAATTGTGTAATGTATTACTATGTTAATATGGTATATTACTGTCTATTTATCGTAACCTGTGCGTGTAACCTAGACTAGTATTTCCCCTATATATTTGGACGCTTATAAACCCCCAATCATATTTTTTTGGACAATATATATATATATATATATAATATATTATATATATTATATATATATTTGTAACTTTTTATATTTAAACTTTATCTCGGACATTGTTCTTATATCATGTTATATTTATTTGTTAATAATATAGTATTATGATATAACCTATTTATGATGTTGAAAATTTTAGCATATCAAAGTACCTACGTATATACTTCTCTTCCTTTGTCAATGTTTTATTCAAAATTTTGTAAACCTCGAAGCGAGAACCCTACCAGTACTACAGCCTAAAATTTAATTTTTAATGTGTAAAATTTTTCTAGTCAATAAGTAACAAAAATTTATTTACCTTCCAGAACTGAAGTCCAGCATGGCGCAGAATGGACTGAAGGCCGGCCCTACGGCTAAGAGAGTTCGCCCCCCACCCACCCCACTCCTTCTACAGATCTTCAATCTCCTGCTCCACTTTAGCCTCTAATTTTCGCTGTTCAGTCTTCAGCTGTACTTTGCAGATACTTCAGATTATTTATAGCCGGCTTTTTGTTATAATTCAGCATCTGTTGCAAAATGCTATACGCTAAACCACATTCAATCAGGGACCGCCAGGCCCCAACTAGATAAGAATTATTCCACGAAGAAGGCTCAGCACAGGGCCCGCCCCCATACCACCTACCAGGCCCTTTTGGAATTTCCCGATGTTGATTATCATCCATGATCAAGAAATCACGAAAATCATTAAAATTTGATATCTAAAAAAATAAATAAACTCAGAAAAAGCGCCATTTAATGCTGCTCCGCCACCTCCGCCTGCTGCTGCTGCGGCTCCTCCTCCCCCTCCTCTTCTTCTTCCTCTTCCCTTCTTCTTCTTCCTGCTGCTACTGCGGTGCCTGCTGCGCTTGATGCTGCTCATCTTGCAAATTGAGCTCTATTGCTATCCATCTTAACCGATACTCTATCCTACGCCAGGTTACCGCCAAATGCCGACGCGCTTTCTTCGACTTTGAGGAGCTCACCCCATCCAGCTGAATAGTTTCCATTAACCTCAGGAGCTCTGCTTCAAAGGCAGTCAACCCCTCCAAAGCCGCCCTTATGCTCGACAAGCGCGGCCTAACTATCGTGAACCCGCCTGTGTCCTCGGGATCCGAAGGACCCTGTTCTCCTCCTACTCCTGCGTATGCGCCCTGAATCCCTCCAGGAGCTCCGCCCTCTCCAAGGCCCTGGTCCAGCGCCTGATCCTGCTCGTCCATTCCTTGCGCAAAGCCTAAACATAAAAATAATTGAATTAGTTTACTTTGTTTTCGTGAGTTTTGATATTTTAAGGAAAGTCTTGGTAATAATTTTGAAATAACTTAGGCCACTTAAATCATAAGTGTCTAAGATTAAAGGCTTTTGGAAAATTTTGAAATTTAAAACAATTTGTTTTCATCCTAAATTATTTTTCTTCAAATATTTTTTCTTCAATGCAGCTTTATAACCTCAAGAAATGTATGTACACGTCAATTTAGAAGTCTTGTTGGTTGTATATGAAATCTCGCAAACAAATTCGTCTAGCAAACGTGACAATTTTTAACACATTGAAGAAATTTCTATCACTAGTCTTTCATAATTGGCTTTTGTATGTAGAATTCACAAACTATATATGTTTTCCGTCGTCATAAGCACATCTAAGGTTTTGCTCGTTAGTTAGAATTTTGTTTTGTTCCATTGACCATCTCCAATTTTATTGCCTTCTATTTTTGTTCAAATATTACACTAACTCCAATTTAGCTCTACTTTCTAGTTTTATGAATGCTAACAGTTCCATTTACCTTAAATAACTGAAATCTGTCCTTTAGCTTAGAGCTCTGTAATTCTAAAACAAAAATATATTTACGTTAGTTGAAACTTAGCCCTCCCAATTGTCACAGAGACTCCTTGTCTCTTAATCGTCACTATTTGATCTAAGTGTGACCTTGTTAACACATTCAATTTTACTAAACCCTTGTATTTCCACCGCTACTTTGTGCAAATTTTCTTTCATTAATTTCAATTTTAATATGATATTTAATATGATAAACACTTCAAATCTATTAAAGCTTTCAGTTGGCACCTGTAATTAGTCTGCTCAAATTTACAGTTTAACCTGTTAAATTTACCTTAAAGGGTGATAAATTGTCTTCATATACTAATTCTCTGCCTAAAGCAAAGGAGAATACCCTGTTATTTTAAGAACCTACACCCCTCCCTTTGTACAGAGACTCTTTGCCTCTTGCTCTTTTCAAATTGGGCCAATTAAATATGATAGGATTTCCTAGAGTATATGCATTGCAGTCTTAGTCATGATAAAAATTTGCAAAAACTCTTTTTCGAGTGGAAATGGAAAAACTAAAGACACGAAATCCATAGGAGGGTCATTGTGTACGAGTCCTCATTACCGAGTGACAGACCTATGAACTCAATTAGAACATTTCCTAAATTTATCCACCCAAAAGGGGGTCAGGTACTATTCAATTTGAATCCCCAGCTATATTTTAATTTTAATTAAAAAATTTTCATTAATTTCGTAATAAGCAAAATGTGTTTTGATTTAAAGATATGAAAGAGTTTGCAGGCAAAATTTATAATTTCAGATTGAAACTAAGCTAAAATAAGGCTATGCTTTTTATAGTTAACATTGCTATTATATAAGTATTGGAATACAATAAAAAAACCGTATTGGTGTAGTTTATCAAAATTGTCTCACGTTTAATACGTAGTTTGTCGTGCCCCCTCCCTTTCCTTCTCGTTTCTAATTGAGTGTAAAGGGCATTCCCTTCAGCATTTACAAAAGAGCAATTAAAGTGTGGCGAAGTGTCTCACTACCCATCAATTCACACTACAAATCTTCCCCCAGGACATAGCCAAAAAGTTTTATAGAGAATACTAGGGCTTATTATTTTCTTTTACCTTTGCATTTCTAGACTCTTCCACTCATATCTGCATTTTCATGCAACTGAATAGTAACTCCGTAAATACACTGACTCACAAATATGCAGTCATCTGCAATTTTAATTGTAAAACTCTCGACCCATTCTATGAAACATTGCAAATTCGCTTAGTTCAATTATATTAGGGCCCAATCCCTCCCCGCAGATATTTTAAACATGCGAGCGCGTCTTTAAAAATGTCCTTTTATTTCAGTTTATATGAAATCCAAAATAGAGCCGATTAGTGTCTATACTTCTGAAAATTAACAGGACAAAGCCTTTTCTATCTCTTGTTTTTAGTGCCTCTTCCTTTTGAGGAGGCCCGACAATGGTCTCTGTAAATTTTTTTCTCAAATTTAATGATAACAAGGGCTCACTATCTACCTTCGGATATACTTCAAAACAATCCTACTTCGTTTCTATATATACTGAAATCAACCCTGAATCCACGACCCCTTTTCCCTTTCACCAACATTTGTATACTATTCTTGCCTTTTGTTTCTCTTTCCTAACCTTTTCGTATAACGCACAAGTCATTATGCTTCGGGCGTACATATGTAGTTTAATTGTTAAACATTCCTATTAGTTGCTCCTTTAACAGTAAACCCACCAACCCCAGTTCGTTAATGTCATTATCACTAATGTCTGCCAGACTCCAAATTCAGCTCATTTTACGCCTCCTGAAAAGATTGCGCACTCAAGTAAGAAATTCCATTGATAGGAAATCCAAAAGTTTCTTGGCAACGCACACCGTCATGGCAGCATCCGTTTGCTACCAAGTAGCAGGGCGGCCTTTGAAGAAAGCACTTTAGTTCGGAAGGGACATTGTTCTATTTCTAAAGGCCGTTAGATATCCCGTACAATAAACGAAAACTTGAGTGGGGTCATCTGAAAAGGCTAGCTAGCGTCAGGCTAGCGTCAGCTGCTGACTTCCATGTTTCGTAGAGTTTGTATCAAGGCCTTCGGTGTCAAAGGAACACCACGTGGAGTTGCGGGCCATCTTGATTATTTGGGGGAAATGTTCATAATGTTGATTATGATCCCATATCGTTACTGGATCATATTCAGTCCTTTGACTAAGGCGCAAAATGGCTCCTTCCCAAAGGGGGTGTCCTGGGGGGAGAGTAAGCTTGGCTTGGGACCTCGTACGATTCTTCCATTCCAAAATCTCATCTATAGGCTCTAGGACTTGATCTGGTCCATCAAACTGTATAATACGTCTAAAACAAATTGCTTTATGCAGACTAAAAAGGGGTTATGCTAATCACCAATTATGTTACATAGTCGCTAACAAAGGAAAAGTGTCAGCTTCTTTTCACTGGTAGATTTTAAAGTACTGAAAGGGGTTGAGTCGGGACCGTAGGGCGTAGGGAGCGTCTATTTGAGCAGCTTCATCGGTGAGGTCAACCACTTGTTGCTCCGGTAGAAAATGTTCTTCCTCCTGCTCGGTAATAGGTTCAGTAATAAGTATTTCAGGTATCATATCTTCGGTAGTATTTTCTGCTTCTGCAGGTACTATTTCATCATTAGGTGGCTCTATCTCAAGTTCTATAGTTTCTTCAACGGGTTCGGGTGGGAGAACTTCAACTCCTTCAGCAAAATTAGTATCAATAACTTCGTCCAGTTCCTTGGGTTTATGGGCAAGCTTGGGGACTGCATTACCGTGATAGCGTTTTAGCCTGTTTATATGAACGGTTTGAGTTTCTCTGTTTCTTCCCCGGCTAGGCTCAATGGTTGCAGTGGGATGCCGTAAGGCTATTATAGTAAATGGACCGTGCCAGGTATGGGCTAATCTTGTAGTCTTTCCTTTCGGGACTGCAGTATTATGCACCCAAACTTGATCTCCTACATGAAATCTTGGGTCATGTTCTCACCTATCATAATATAATTTTTGACGAATTTGAGCTTCTTTAATGGTGCTCTCTTGCTGTTTCCCATGCATCCCGAATGCGCACCGATAATGTATATTTTAAAGTCTTCTATATCAACTTGGTAGCGGGGTAGTTTCAAAGTAACATCCAGGGGCAAATTGTGCTCTCTTCCATACATTAGAAGAAAAGGTGAACATTCTGTGGATTCTTGTCGACTAGCGCGATAAGCGAAAAGGACATAGGGATATAGGTATCCTTATTCACTTTGTTTCGAATTCACATATATACTTAGCATTTTTAGGATTGTTAAAAGTTTCTACTAAGCCATCTGTTTGGGGGGGGTGGTATGGGGTAGTGAAGGCTTGCTCGACATCTAATATTTGAGTAACTTCTTTCATCAGTTTAGAGGTAAATTGAGTGTGTGGGAATCTTTGAAAGAAGCTGAATTTAGAAACTTGAATCATATCTTTTGACATTAAATATAATAAACATAAATATATTATAATATTAAATAAATAAATATAATAAATTAATATTAAATAAATAACAATAAAGAAATAAAATGTTGCACTCGTACCCCCTTTTTAAGTCAAATTTGAAATGTTAGCTGTCAAAAAACGTCGTTAATTTCCCCCTAATTGCCGTTTCTTCTTGTCATCAACACTCAAAAACCAATTTGTAACACCTAATTTCCCCCTTATATGAAACGTGTTCAAATTTTAAACTTACACGCTCTTCATACATATAAGTTGTTTACGTAGATGCCCTCTCAGATTTTGCCTCACTCTCCTTATACACGAAAGGAACGCACACTATATACTTTAACGCTTGCTTATATGGTTACGTAGTTAAAACGTATGTACCTACAAATCATTACACACAGCTAGCCACAATGCAATTTGCCGTCAACAGCAGTAAGCCTTACTCTAGCGCAAAAGAACAGTCACGTATATAAACATTAGGAGCACTAAAATTATTAATTGGGATGTAGCGCAGTGGCAGGTTTCTCGCCTCGCATGCGAAAGGTACCCGGATTAAGTCCCAGCCCGAGAATTTTTTAATCAAAAAAGGCACAATAACTTTACGATCACGAAATTGCAATAAGACCCCGTCAATAATGTTTATATGTTAATGTACGTAATATTTTATTGTAATAATGTATATACCTGTAATTAATAGAAATGATTGCTGTGTTTGTATTGAACAGCCGCCTTCAAAACAGGAGTTTTGACTTTTATAACGGGTGGGCGATGTCACAGATGCATTTCCGGAATGATTAATACAGTCAATATTATCAAACTATATTAAAATTTCTACGTATAAAATTATATACGTACCTACAAATATTTAACCAAGCTTTTTTTAAATTCTACCTAAACCAAGCTACCGTAGTCTAAATTTCTAATATTGATGCCTAGTCAGCACCACTTCTACTGGTTAATTTACCTACCAATAGAAACAACTCTATTTTAACTCTTTTCTGAAATTCCAAGAATTATACGGTAGGATGACACTTTCAGCTACTTTCGAAGATTCCGCACAGGGAAAAACCATTAAACGAAACTCTTTTGCACTTTTTGTATTTCCTGTGAAGCAACTGGCATAGGAAAAACCCTAATGACTGTAACTAATGACTAAAGTTTAAGCGGAGTTTGGCTTAGTATATAAACCCTTGCGTTGTAAACATTGTTGCTTTGGTTGTTCCCTCTGACTTAACTTGATGTGCCCGCTTTCTCTTCAATAAAGCTTTTTGTGTGTCAACGATCCAATACTAAGGACAGAGTCCTAAAGCACGCTTCCTACAAAACTTTATTGCCTATTCTGCCGTTGGGCCTGACTCGCCACACCAGTAATGTCTACTGGTTTCTCCAGTAATATCTACTGGATATAAAAATACCACGAGCACCAAAAATGCAGGATTTTCCAGTAATATCTCCTGGATTCCTAAAATACTCCGGTCATCAAAAATATATTCTGGAGTCTTAAAATGTACCGAAACACAAACGTAGTGGTTTTCCCAGTAACTGCTTGATACTGGTAATATCTACTGGACTCGTAGTAAAAACACTCTGAACGCGAAATGAAATATTGGCCCTTCTAATGGTGTTTAGAGCAGACTAAATTCTACTTGACTACTAATGCAAGCTGACAGCAAGAAATGCTGGATTCAATTAATAATTTTTATTTCCAAAAGAAGTTGGCAATATTTCTAAAAATTTGTAAGGTGGTGATTCCTTTTCCATTATCCTTTTCCATTCCATTATTGCTCATTTATTACTTGGAGTTAAGAATTCATTTCTATCAAAACATAGCTTAATATTTTTTCTTTTCGGAAAACAATGAAACTAATTTTAGCTTTTGCAAAGTTTGAGACGGCCCCGTCGCTTAACAAGTAATGCAATATTTGATTTCTGCAAAAATGACAGCATTCTGAGGGCAAAATAGGAAGATCTCACGATAGGGCAAAGCAAGAAAATTGCTTCAAAACACAATAATATAGAGCACAACGAGATCTTTCAAATGAATATAGCTACAACTGTGCAACTTCTGTCCACTTTCAAAAATTGGTAAAAACTGTCGTGATTTTTGAAGCGGAATTGCGTGGAGAGTGTTAGAACGCCAAAGGAACTTGTTTTGAAAAGTTCCATCAAGTTGTTTCATCGGGAATTCAGCCGTTAACCAGTGAAATGACATGTATGTGCCAAAAAGGAATCACCAACTTAAGCTCTTAATATGCCCTAACACACATTTAATTAGGTTACTAAATTTTCTAACAATTTAAAAGTAAGGTGCATTATTTTAGCTGAGAATAACATGAAGTCATCGTAAAGATATCTGCATTTACTACAAATGTTTAAATTATGATGCTGATACATAGTGTATGACAAGGTAGATATGTCACGTTAAACTAGGAGGCCCGTTAAGGCCACAGGGTTTAACGTTAAACTAAGTGGCCACATAGATTAACGTTAAACTAAGTGGTTTATTCTGACTTGGGCCACATCTGAACTGGGCCACGAAATTTTATTGGCTGAATTGAAGTCTAAGTCTGTCAATCAAATTACTAAACTCCGCCCCTTTCAAACGTGTCTAATAAAAGTCATACTGTAGCGCTGATTCAAAATTTTATTTGTCTTAGAAACTACACAGTTACGAAAATGGATATCTTTCATAAACGTGAGCATAAAAATGACAGTTACGGACATTACTAAAAATGTTTACGTATTCTCGCTAAATTAAAAAATTAACAAGTTTTCAATGATAAAATTTCACATACAATGTCAAACTAAATCAACAAATCTAATCAAAAATTCTAAATAAAAACAAATTGCAAAACGGTTTCATTATTCACGATTATTAAAATTTCACATAATTCACATTCAATTTCACATTCGCATTCACATTCAATTTCACAGATATAAACACAAACTGCAAACTAATTTTCAATAATTCCTGGAGTCAAATGACTCAAAGCAGATAGATAGTCCAAACTATGGCGCAAATGAATTTCATTTTCTAATTGCCTAATACGTCTATTTAGTTCAACATAAGTTTTATTTTTCGGAGGCAAGCGATGGCCGGCAATTCTTCCAGTAATTTTAATGGAAATGGCATCGTACTCAGACTTCAAGGAGGTGAGGAATTTAAAGAACGCCTGGTGAGGAGCAGCTAACAGCTTGTTGAACCGGGAATGCCAGGCCTCGACGACGTTATTGGTGCGCTCTTCCACTCCATAAAAGTTCCACATTGTAATTGGAAAATTTCCGGTCAACCAAGTCGGAATAAAAGAATCATTCAGCAGGCTTAGCAAATCTTGATCAGCTGCAAAAAGTACGGACAGTTCGTTTAAAGTTTGGTGGATTCTAGGGGTAGGAACCAGCGCTGTAGCAATGAGCATTTTGACTCTTTGCTGGAAAATCGGATCATCTCTAAAACGGATCAGGTGGCCGGAAGTGCTGACTTTACGATAAATAGCCTGGGCAAAGTGGAAATAGCAGCCCTGGTGTAAGGCACCGGGAAATTTTTCACGGATTGCAGGGATTAGGGATTGTTCAAAGTCCGATACTATGGTCCTCAAAGCAATAACAGGAATCTGGCGGGCTTGCAGCTGATCAAGAACTAACTGGAAAGCTCTGCGGTAAGTGTCAGCAGTTTTCGAGGGAAGCAGGAGATAGATTAGAGGGAAACTCTGACCCATAACTGGAGCATGAATGGAGAATAGCTGGGCAAAGAGAAAAGGGGCGGTCCAAAATGTGCCGTCCATGTGCCAGCGATTGGCAGCAGCCGCAAAGACGTTACTAACAGTTACTGGTGAATCTGTCTCGTTAAACTAGGAGGCCCGTTAAGGCCACTGGGTTTAACGTTAAACTAAGTGGTCACTTCTAGTTCTCTCCCTATCCTCTCTATATGCAATTTACGCATACGTGTTGGTGCATGTTTCTTAATACGGACTATATACGCAAAGTAAACAGTGACCCTGCAGTCTACCTATATGGGCGCAGTTATATTAGTACAATGTATGCGTAAGCGTACATAACAACGGTTGTGAGAACTGGGTACTTGACCTCAGAGTGACCCATAGAGAAAAGGTTAGCGTACATGAATATGTTTAAGGTGGTGATTCCTTTTGGGCACAAATTGTTGGTTGGTGGCGCAAATCAGGATGAAATTTGGCAAAACTTTCCGAAATACATTCTTTTAGCGTTCTAACACCCTCCGCGCAATCCCGATTCAAAAATTCGAGATTTCCGATTAGGGCGGTTTTTCCCAATTTCTGAAAGTTTGGCGGCAGCTGTACAGTTATGACTATATTCATTTGAAAGATCTCGTTGAGCTTCACATGTTTGCTTTTTAAAGCAACTTTCTATCTTTTCTCTAGCGTGCGATATAGCCGATTTTCTTGTTTTGGCGTCGAAAACATGTCATTTTTGCAGAAATCCAATAATCCATCATTTCTTGAGCTACACAAGCTGGAAAATCAAACTAAGGGCGTCGATATGAAGGTCTCACAGGGGCAAATTATCCGAGGGATGATCGTCTTCCAACAGCTATCCCGTAGGCTGCTATCATGAAAAATGTAGTTTTTGCAAAAACACGACCAATTTTTTTCCAAAGATTGTGGAGCATTCACCATGCAAGTTGGAGGGCTGCTACTTAACAAATGAGTTCTGCACAAATATACCCAGGGACGTTTTTTTAGTTGCCCCGATTAGTGCTTTCTAGCTAAAGTAATCGGTTGACAAATTTGGAAAAAGTAGGCAAATGCAGGTTACGCACACATTTCAGCTTATTTCTCTATAACGAAGAGCGATTTCACAATAAATAAAAAAATCGTCCCCAGCTATTTGATGGAGGTATCGAATGATATAACCGATGTCTCGCGAAAAGATTTACTTGAGTCTGCAAAAAATCTGGAAAATTATACTTCTTCTAAAATGTGTCAAAAATATTTTAAAAAAGCAACATTAGTTTCATGGTATGCATTAAAAAGAGAAAATGTCAAGCTACATTTTGATATAAAAATGGCTTCTTAACTCCAAGTAATGAACGAGTAATAATGGTGCAAACTTTTGTTACCAAAGGGAATCACCACCTTAAAGGGGAGGGTACTAGTTACAAGGATTAAAAGTATAATTATTAATGCTTTCGAAAATTGTGGGTGTGTTGTTATCTTTTTTTACAAAATTCATTTTATTCTATTACAATTCAGTGTTTTTGATCGTTTGATTTTTTACGTAATCCAAAATTATTCTTGTTCATCCTTGCTCTGTTTTAAAATTTTTTTGAAAAAATGTGTTCCAAAAACACATTTTGGAACAAAACTATTACAATTATTTGTCGTCAATTTAAGTTTTCTGCAAAAGTTTTGAGCCACAACTACATTCTTAAAATAATACCACCAATGTTTTACTTTTATATTGCATTTTTACTGGTGATATACAATGTTTTCAGGATGTTTGAAAAACAATGGGAACAATTTGTTGACTCCAGTAATGTACATTTCGAGTATACAACAGTTTGCCCAGTATATAATCGTTTCTCTCTCTAATGATACGTACACTGTAAAAAAATTTCCTAGCTGTTATCCATTTTTCGATGATCACTGTTGTCATTCAAGAAAAATAGATAACTGTTATCAGATATAAAAGATATCAGTTAGCTATTATTTCGGGATTAATTGAAAATCTAGAAAATTAGATAACAGTTATCTAATACTGATGGCTAATATCAATCTTTTTAATTTGGGCATTAGTACTTCAACGGCAATTGCTAACCTGTACTTATTAAATATTGTTGATAGTGGCAAAATTTTTTTGACTTAAAGTAAGCTAAATAGTTTCGATTATAACCAATTTTAACAGTTTTCGGCGTTTTATGATGATAGCGGCAATAAGCAACATGGGTAAAGGGGAGGTTGTTTCAATAGCTATAAAACTACACTCAATTTTAACAGATAGTAGAAGTTTTAATCCGGGTCTAAAGTTTCAGACAGCCTGGAGCCGGAACTGGACTGCTTTCCCCAGACCCCAGGCCCGGATTTCGGGAAATACTTTAATCAATCTGCACTGGGTTTTGGTCTAAATTGCAGCAGTGTCATCCGTGTTTGGTGCTACGGAACAAAAGCATCAGGAACAAAGCGATACTTTGCTTAACTTAATTACGCTATTTTTTCCAATATTTGCTTTGGACGATGTAAGTAGAACTAAAGATGAGAGCCAATTATGAGGGGGGATGGTAGAAGTTTAAAGTTCAATGCTGGAAAAGCTAGTTCGCCTCTTGCCACTTAATAATACTGGTTTGATGCATAGAATGAAAGAATTCCACAATGTAACGTAGGATCCCGTAGAAGAGCCGTTTCACGTTGATGTTGTCGGGTAAAAGCTCAACATATATACCATAACATATATACCATGCATAGAAACTTCGTCTTGATCGCCGTGTACAAGGTGCAGTACCAAAATTTTGCAAAATTACTCTTCAAATGTAGTGCTTTATTATACCGTGTAAAAGAATCCTTAAATGAGTGCCAATTTTTCTGCTAGGAAAGCGAAAAACTTGGACTTTGTAGGTACGCACTGCACACGGATAGACGATAAATATTATGAACGGTGATTAACCAAGTGAGTCCCGACTTCCTCCACTTAATGCATCTAGTACTGTCTCCACTTGTGCGAAAAATTCATGATTTTGTTAATCTTTGCGTTCATAAAGCTAGATTATATTCAAGATGATACAGAATTTGTGCGTGTCAATTACACTCAAGTACTTTAGTAGACTCGTTTGACACTGCGTATACAACTACGACTTTGCATGCCAGTCGTTTTAATTGCTATGCCTCGCTTCAGAGTTTACAAATGCTAAACTGCATTCTCGAGCTATGCATGCCGGTTGCCCCAAAAATTCTAATCGTGAATCATGGCTACAGTCGCGATTGTCACCGTAGACTTTCATCGACACGCAAATATAAGCGCTGGTTTGCGTTTGTGAGCGCGAATTAACTACAGCTGTTAAAACGGCGGCGCGTCTACACAGATCGACGAGTATCTTTGTGCATTCACGACTGTGAAGGCACCATTAGGCAACTGCAAGCATATTTTGAACTAAAGTAGTGTCGTGTCAAAAAGATTTCATTTCGGAGTCGACAAGTCTAAAAGCAACTCTTAGGCAACTTTTCGAAAAAATTGCAGACAGGAATGTTTTTAACTATTTAATTAATAGCTTTTCACTATTTACTTTGTAGCTTTTCAAAACTCAGAACTTGTAGTAAGCCTTTCTGTAAGACCACCCCCCAAAACACCGAAATTGAAAAATCACGGATACGGTTTTTGGCCGATAACATTAAATAGCTGCAAAATGAACGTTTTTGCCAAGAAGAAACGTTTTTAGAATTTAAATGCTATTGATTGATATATATTGTGCATATTTGTAATTTTCGAATATTTTGGAAAAATGCCACTTTTTGTCAAATTTTTGGGGTTGCCTCACGGATACAATTACAGCAAAAGTTAGTAATAAAATTTTGAAAAAAAGGTCTTCAACAAGTTTTACATATTGCATTTAACTACAAAAATGAGCTGAAGGACGTTTCGAACGAGTTTTGATTTGGGTAAGTTATCCTATGTCAGAACCTAAAAATCCAAAGTTCCCTTTTTAGGCTATTTCCAATAGGAATTGGAAATTTTGAATGGCTGTAACTTAATCCTGGACGAAATCATCTCAAATTTCAATGGATTGCGCGTACGGCCCTAGGGAGTATCATTGGGCACAATTTGATCGAAATCCGTGAGGGTCGAATTTTTGACCCAAGTAACCCCTCCCCTTAAGGTGGTGATTCCTTTTGGGCACATATTGTTGATTGACGGTTCAAATCAAGATGAAATTTGATGAAACTTTCCAAAATAAGTTCTTTTTAGCATTCTAACACCCTCCCCGCAATCTCGCTTCAAAAATTCGACGTCTCCGTTCAGGGTGGTTTTAGTCAATGTAGTGCCAATTTGTGCTAAAGTTGTCGCTCGCCAAAGTTGGAAAAAAGTAGGAAAAATCCAGGTTGCGCATACATTCTAACTAATTTCTTTATAACGAAGAACGGTTTCATAATAACTAAAAAAGGGTCCCCAGCAATTTGGTAGCGGAATCGAATGATATGGCCGATGCCTCACGGAAAAATTTACTTTAGTCTGCAAAAAATCTGGAAAATTAAAGTACTTCGAAAATGCAGTAAAATAATTTCCAAAAACTAAAGTTAGTTTAGTTGTATTCATTAAAAAGAGCAAATGTTAAGCTGCATTTTGATATAAAAATGGCTTCTTAACTCCAAGTAATGTTTGAGTAATAATGGTTCAAAGTTGATGTCTCCAAAAGGAATCACCACCTTAAATATTAAAATGTATAAATGCACATATGGAATAACTGGTTGACAGAATTGATTTTTCCATGATTTGAGTTTATAAAACGATTCAGCTCATTATGAGCTTCAAAACGATGTATATATCTCTATATATATATAACTCCCAAAATTGAGCAAGTTATGAACATTTCAATCTGGGTATCCAGACGCTGTCACAGTCAGCTGCACTGTTTGACCCCATAAATTTTGCTGCATCAGCCAAGCAGGTTTCATCCAGCTCAATCACTTCAAGCAGTAACGTGTGTTACGAAAGAACTCGATACGCTGATACCGCAACGAAAGTACTATATAAAAAGGAGAAAAACAAATAAATTTTCCAAGTTTATGTCAATATTTTCTGACATAATTGTTCCTTCTGCTTCTGTTTAGAATTTACTGTTTACGGAAGCAATCTTTTTTTGGCCATTACGTACCTTTTGGAGTACCGATGGCAGGGTCGAAGCCCAATGTAAGGGGGTTGCAAACCCCTTTTTATTGGAAGCAATAAAAAGGGTTGACAACCCTTTTTATTGGAAGCCATCCAATTCAAATGGATAGCTAGCGATAAAACCTTTTGATTGCTCATATCCAGAGCGTTGGACGGCTGACAGTGGATATGTTAGAGTATCCAACAGGATGGCTCTCGCCCAAAATTTGAAAAAATTAAACATCGAAAAGCATTGAAACGTATATCCGGTTTCTATCTTCTGTGATGTCCCTCTTTGCGCCACAGTATTATAGAGCATATTCACTTTGTTTTTCGCTATTATTCTAGATTGGACAAAAACTAACAAATACCAGCCATCCTTTAATTTTAGGTACTAACCCTCCATTTTTCACGGATAACAGTTACCTTGGAATATATGGTAAAGGCTAGGAAAGTTAATTTGGTAGCAAGTCTCCAATTTAAACTGTTTGCTGCCATCCCAAATTATTAGATAACAGTTATCTAATATGTTGGGATGTCACAAATTCCCTATCTAAGAAAAATAGATAACTGTTATGCAATATTTTTACAGTGTATTTACTTACGTAACCTGTGTCTGTACGCCTATATAGGTAGACTGCAGGGTCACTGTTTACATTGCGTATATAGTCCGTATTACGAAATGTGCACCAACACGTATGCGTAAATTGCATATAGAGAGGATAGGGAGAGAACTAGAAGTGACCACTTAGTTTAACGTTAAACCCAGTGGCCTTAACGGGCCTCCTAGTTTAACGAGACAGATTCACCAGTAACTGTTAGTAACGGCTTTGCTGCTACAAGTTTGAATCATTTTTGATCGATACTGTCAAAATCGAAGCCAGTGAATTTTAATCTACATATACGTAATCGATGCTAAGCAGAGTTGCTTTGTAGAAGCCAAGCCATAGCTGAAGCTTAAACGGATCCTGTGTAGTTTCAACCAATAGAATTAAGGTCGTCGCCAGAAATTAAGGCTAGTTTTGCATAATTTGTATGATACCTTAAGGGTTGGTTGATGTTCTGCTCTTAAAAATTTGGTGCCGACAAAACTAAAGATGTTCGACGGGTTGCTGACGAAAAGTGTAAAAGGAACAAACTTTGGAGCTACCGGTAAATGAATGACTGCCTATTAAGTTTCTTTATATATTCCATATCGAATGAACATAATTCTCAACTGCAATTTACCTGTATAGCGATTTCAATGTTTTTTGGAAAACAAACCTTAACACAGCACAACACAAACTAACCCTACGTGAATTTACAACAAAGTACCACTGTTACCTAATAACAAATGGAAAGCACTGCATATTCATTAGCATTAACCATATTTTTGGTGACCGGAGTGTATTAGGACTCAAAGATATATTACTGGAGAAACCAGTAGAAATTACTGGAAAATCCAGTATTTTTGGTGTTCGGAGTATTTCAGGGGCCCATTAGATATTACTGGAGAAACGGTAGAAATTACTGGAAAGTCCAGTATTTTGGTGCTCGGGGTATTTCAGGGGTCCAGTAGATATTACTGGAGAAACCAGTGGAAATTACTGGAAAATCCAGTAGTTTCATTCCCCAAATATTTTTGGGGGTCCAGTATATAATATTGGATTGTCTTGTTAAGACTACTGGACAATCCAGTACACAAGTACTCGATACACTGATGCCGCAAAGAGAGTATATAAGGGGTCATTTTCAGCGATCACATTTTGGGGAAGTCATTTGTCCTGGTCTCTGTTTCTGCATCAACAGAAGTTAAGGGGCTCATTTTTGTAGCCTTAATGCACCTTCGTGGGTGCTGACGGCTGTGAAGGCAAAGCGGGGGATTCTCCAACGTTGGGAAATCACAGAGTGAAAATCCATTGGTGACTGGTAACTAATCTAATTGATTATATAGTATGACATAAAATCTCCATCTTAAGAGGTTGAAACGCATACAGTTTAGTTCCGAGAAAATGTGTGCTTTCTAAAAATTCAGTATTTTTCATAGGTGTTCAGACTATATTAGGAGATGTTAGATGTAGATGTAGAGTAGAATGTAGATATTACTGGAAAAAAGGTAGAAATTACGGGAAAATCAAGCATTTTCCGTGCTCGGAGCATTTTAGAAGTCTAGTAGATATTACTGGAGAAACTAGTAGAAATTACTGGAAATTCCAGTATTTTGGGTACTCAGATTGTATTAGGAGTCTAGTAGAAACCACTGGAGAAAGTAGTAAAAACTACTGGAAAATACAGTAGTTTTGGTGCTCAGGAGATTGGTAGAATCCACTACTGAGTCCAGTAGAGATTACTGCATACTCCAGTATTTTTGCCCCCCAAAAATTTTTGGGGGGTCCAGTATATAATACTAAATATCTAATAGAAACTACTGGAAATTCCAGTAGTTAGTATGTCAAAGCAGTACAGTTCTACATAGATTATCTAGTAAAGCTCACTAGCTATTTCCAGTAGTTTTTAAAATACTGAACTACTTTAGTAGGAAAATACTAATCGGTCCGCTATGTCTTTATCGTACTGGAGCACTTTAGTAGGAAATTACTAAGATTCCAGTACTTTCTACGGGAACATTTCTAAGAGTCACTGGTTTTACTACCCCTGAAGTATTTGACTCACAGTTAATTCGGACCTGTAAAGGCAGTTTAAAGTTTCAAGTTTAATTTTCACTAACTCAAACAAAGCATAAAAGGGCTTCCTCTCGTCTGCAGAAACCTTACTAATTCAGTAGCCAGACCATAAACCACAGAAATATCAAATATGGTCAAACAAGTTGTCACTAAACGCATATTTTTGCTAAAAGATGGAATTTTTCTGATTAGAAACAAAGAATCTAATTTTATACATGGAATGCAACAACAAATTAAAACTTACCTGAAAAACTTGAACGGGACGGCTACCCTGAATAACGGTGTGGAACGTGGCTTAGATTCCAAACGATACCCGTAATAGGAATGGTCCTGGAATGAATTGGCACGTAATAGAAATAAACGGGCTGCCGACCATCCCCTTTGCTGTTATTGTCCATACTGCCTTCAGCACGGCTTGTGTTTGCGCCAACTGAAACTCAGCCAACTGCGCTGTACGCTTTTGCTATTCCCTCCTAAGCGCCAAATTTTGTTTCTTACTAAAGGAAGTCAGTTTTATATTTCAATCGAAATTTAAATTATACCTGCAAAATCGTGGTCTCGAACACGACCGTATGTCTTTTATATAGTCCTTTCATCATATCTTCTTTTTATCATTCAGTTCTTTAAACTAATTTAAAAATCATTTTGATTTCGCGACCCTCACATTTCTTAAGTTAGGTAGCACTTTTTAATTAATGATTTTGGCACTTGTATTTTTCGTTGCACTTATTCGCACAGGAGGGTGTTTTTCTGCAAATCGGAGAAAGATTAAACGGAAATTGGTATATTTAAACAAATCTGAGATGATTCGGGCAAGGGAAAGTTTTAAATGCAGGAAACGTTGACAGGGACTCAACGATGGAACGGTAGGCCCAACTGATGTTCCTACTCTACAACAGCACCCAAATATCTCAACTATCAACTAACTACTTACAAAAAAACTTATAGTGACTTATAGTGAGAGAAGGCCATTCCCTCTTCGTCCTCCACCTCCTGATCCGTTAATTGTGACAATTCCTCCCGTATCTTGGCCAATTTATTCGCTAACAACTGCATATTCTTTCAAATGTTTCCATTCGATTGCGCCACAATCCCATTGTAGGTGCCACAAATTAATTTTGCAAAGTAGCCGCGCAGTTAAAAGTTGTGGGCTAGCAAGCCCTGAAAAAGACTCTTTGTCCGGGAGGTCTCCATAGGCATACCCTGGGGCAGTAGGGCTATCCGGAGGCTCTTGGAGATTCATTGCAATTAAATCTAAACAAAATGTACCAAAAGCTACAAGTGAATAAATGCATGGAAAGTTTAAGCAATATGCACAAATGATGTAAGATTTTGGAAATTAATTTATTAATTGAATTAATTTATAAAGGTTTAACGAAGGCACCATATTTCAAATTTGAGGAAAACGTGTCAAAAACTTTATTGCCTATTTTGTTTTTGCCTAATTGCTACCCCCTTACATTTAATAAAATTAAAATGCATAATGTATTTTTCCTGAAACAAGCTGACAGTTGTTTAAAAGCTTGTGCATTTTGTCATTGTTGTCGCTTTTCTTCTCTACGCCTGCCGGTGGCTGTTACTCTGTTCCTGTGTGTGCCTGCCTGCTTACCTAGTAAAAACTATTGCCCTCACTGAACTCCGAGGCATCCACTCATCACAGATCATTGCCTCTGCACGCTTCCAGTAGAAACCGACGACCTCGGATCTGTGGCAAATAGATATGTTCAACAATTGTGAATACCTCCATCTCTATAAAATACTTCGACAAACAATTACTTGCTATGCCCAAGGGGGGAGTCAAAAATGATACTCCACGATTCAATAAGCATTGGTTTTGTAGTGTTGTGGTTCTTAGGGCTCCTTTTTGATATTGGGACGAGTATATAATGGTATTGACATGCCACATGCAGATTCCACGTGAATCCGTTAAACTTTTAGATTGTCACTCTGCCAAGGAGCTTCAGTCCTTGGCTATTGGTTTTAGGGTAAGAATAATTGAAAACGAAGTCCGCTCGCGATAGGACATTTTGAAAAGACCTAAACGTTTCTTCCCCTTAACGATTTGCCAATAACTAACAGGTTTCCTCTCGGTATCAACAAGAGATAGTTCTGAGCAGACGATGAATAGCTTATAAATAGTAGACGTTTTTCTGACCGAGAGCAATTTTCCACAAGCTAAATTAAAAAATTCAGGATGATTCAAATAAGGGATTCTTGTATGGGGAAGCTTGTTCTCGTGGCTTCATAATTTCTCACACACTAGTTATGTAATCCTTTCACCCTTCATAATAGCGAATTTCTGGTTATCTTTATTGACAAAAACGTTCTCAATCTCTAGTGGCTAATTCAGAACTTCGAGTTCGAGTTCGAGTTTTCGGCAGCTACCACTAGTGAATACCGTATACTGAATCTTATAAAACTACTGCCAATCCCGGTACAAATAACCACGCCTCATTGGCTTGATTATTAAGTCGAATTCGACAGAATCAGAAGTGGACTTAATTGGTGGGTGAGCAAAGCATGAAGTAATAGTTTTACCGACTGAAAAATAACTGAAATTCTGCCTAACATGAGAACGTTTCAATAACGAAGAATAAGATGTATTAACAGTTACTTCGAAAAAAACTAACCCTCAACTGCACCAAATAAGCTTAAGAATAGCTGCGGAATAACAAAAGACTAAGCCCGATTTTTGAATGAGATACTAGTAGTCAATCATCTACTATTCCGCAACTGTTCTTCAACTTGTTTTTTTGCAAACCAGATTTAAGGTTCAGGTAATAAAAGGACAGCATTTTTAAAGCGCGGAAAACAACATTTGAAATATGAAAGAAGTGAGTAAAAGAGTGAAGGGTCCCCGATTGTAAATTATCATGACTGAAGAAGCAGAAAGAGAGGAATGAAGGATTGTTGTTATTTGGATATGGAAACTTAAATTTAATATAAAGTTTGATTGAAGTAAACAAAAAGGAGGGTAGATGAATTTATGGGCAAAGTTAGGAATTTAAGAAGACAATTAATTAAGCAGATGACTTCAGAGAACAGAACCGAGAAACAGGTATTGTGACGATAACAAAGTAGCAATTTGTTGTTTGAGAGTCAAACGGCATTAAGCGCAAGTACGAGCTTCGTTTGTAGCATAGTTTGGGCCATAGTTAGACACACAACGGTGGAGAGATTTTCTGGGAATTCTAGACGAGAAGCTATAATGTGACGGAGGGTGGATGGGCGGTTTAGTTTAGTTTAGTTTAGGATGTGTGTGTGTGTGTGTGTGTGTGTGTGTGTGTGTGTGTGTGAGTGTGAGTGTGTGTGTGCGTGTGTGCGTGTGTGTGCGCGTGTGTGTGCGTGTGTGTGTGCGTGTGTGTGGGTATGTGTGTGTGTGTGTGTGTTTGTGTGTGAGTGTGTGTGTGAGTGAGTGAGTGAATGAGTGTGTGTGTGTGCTTGCATACGTGTTTTGTCTAAATAATGTAACTTTGACAATGTGTCAGTCATTTATAGTTAAAATAGTAAATTGAATATTTTGATAAGATTCAAGACAAAAAACCAATAGGTGTGCGTGATGGCGTCATATTTTTCGGAAACAACTTCTCGTCACTATAGAGTATTAACCACTGTGACGAGGACATGAAATCACTTTTTCGGAGAAAATTCAATAACCGATTTGACCAGTTCAGTAACCAATTGATGTACTGATAAGCGCGTACATTTCCCATTGTTTTTCGAAAGACAGCAGAACTGTTTATAGAAAGAAACAAAATACTGACACAGAAAATGACACAGTAATGCTACTATCTCCAGAAAGAACTACAATAAAAGTCAAATAATTGGCTTCGACTTAGTTCAATTGGTAAGAATACGAGAATTCGATAAAGAGGGAGGATCCATATCCTTGGATTTACGGAATATAGTTTGCTGTCGTTTTTCTTCCCTTGTAATTTAATGTAAACTTTGATTGAAGTAAACAAAATGGTAGGTAGGTACCAAAACATTGTGATATTCCCAAATAACTTAAAGCTCGATTTGTCTACATAAGAATCAAGAAATCGTGGCACCATTTTCTCCAAGCAAAATCAAACGCTGATACCATTTTAAAAAACAAATAACAAAAAACCTTTGTCACAACGACAGAAATTTTTAATTTTTTTAGCTATGAACTGTTTCCAATGTTTCATTAAAATGGGACTTAATAATTTGCAAAATTTAAAATGTTAATACTTTAAAGATAAGGGAAAGGTTTCCCTAAAATACACACACTTGCGGGCCACGGCGACGGACGCCTAATTCCGTTAGATTCCGTTAGACTTTAAAGCATTCCAAGTGACGCTTAACAAAGGCATCTAATTCCACAGACGCAACTAAACTAAACTAAACCGCCCATCCACCCCCCGTCACATTATAGCTTCTGCGTCTAGAATTCCCAGAAAATCTCTCCGCACGTTGTGTGTCTAACTATGGCCCAACCTATGCTGCAAGCGAAGCTCGTACTTACGCTTTATGCCGTTTGACTCTCAAGCAACAGTACTGCTACTTTGTTATCGTCACAATACCTGTTTCTAAGTTCTATTCTCTGAAGTCATCTGCTTAATTACTGTGTATCAATTCTTATACTGTACCCTTCATCTACCCTCCTTTTGTTTGCTTCAATCCAAACTTTCTATTAAATTTAAGTCTCCATATCCAAATAGCAACAATCCTTCATTCCTCTCTTTCTCTTCTTCAGTCATCCTAATGTACAATCGGAGACCCTTCCACTCTTTTACTCACTTCTTTCATATTTCCAAATGTTTTTTTTTTTACTTTAAAACTGCTGTCCTTTATATTGCCTCGAACCTTAAATCTGGTTTGCAAAAAAACAAGTTGAAGCTCTAGTTGCAGAATAGTAGATGATTGACTACTAGTATCTCATTCAAAAATCGGGCTTAGTCTTTTGCTATTCCGCAGCTATTCTTAAGCTTATTTTCGTGTAGTTGAGGGTTAGTTTTTTTCGAAGTAACTGTTCTTAATACTCTTATTCTTCGTTACATTGAAACGTTCTCTTGTTGCAGGCGGAATTTCAGTTATTTTTCAGTCGGTAAAACTATTACTTCATGCTTTGCTCACCCACCAATTAAAAAGTCCACTTCTGATTCTGTCGAATTCGACTTAATAATCAAGCCAATGAGGCGTGGTTATTTGTACCGGGATTGGCAGTAGTTTTATAAGATTCAGTATACGGTATTCACTAGTGGTAGCTGCCTAAAACTCGAACTCGAACTCGAAGTTCTGAATTAGCCACTAGAGATTGAGAACGTTTTTGTCAATAAAGATAACCAGAAATTCGCTATTATGAAGGGTGAAAGGATTACATAACTAGTGTGTGAGAAATTATGGAGACACGAGAACAAGCTTCCCCATACAAGAATCCCTTATTTGAATCATCCTGATATTTTTTTAATTTAGCTTGTGGAAAATTGCTCTCGGTCAGAATAACGTCTACTATTAATAAGCTATTCATCGTCTGCTCAGAACTATCTCTTGTTGATACCGAGAGGAAACCTGTTAGCTATTGGCAAATCGTTAAGGGGAAGAAACGTTTAGGTCATTTTTCAAAATGTCCTATCGCGAGCGGACTTCGTTTTCATTATTCTTACCCTAAAACCTATAGCCAAGGACTGAAGCTCCTTGGCAGAGTGACAATCTAAAGTTTAACGGATTCGCGTGGAATCTGCATGTGGCATGTCAATACCATTATATACTCGTCCCAATATCAAAAAGAAGCCTAAGAACCACAACACTACAAAACCAATTCTTATTGAATCTGCTGGAGTATCATTTTTGACTCCCCCTTGGGCATAGCAAGTAATTGTTTGTCGAAGTATTTTATAAAGATGGAGGTATTCACAATTGTTGAACATATCTATTTGCCACAGATCCGAGGTCGTCGGTTTCTACTGGAAGCGTGCAGAGGCAATGATCTGTGATGAGTGGATGCCTCGGAGTTCAGTGGGGGCAATAGTTTTTACTAGGTAAGCGGGCACACACAGGAACAGAGTAACAGCCACCGGCAGGCGTAGAGAAGAAAAGCGACAACAATGACAAAATGCACAAGCTTTTAAACAACTGTCAGCTTGTTTTAGGAAAAATACATTATGCATTTTAATTTTATTAATTATAAGGGGTAGCAATTAGGCAAAAACAAAATAGGCAATAAAGTTTTTGACACGTTTTCCTCAAATTTGAAATATGGTGCCTTCGTTAAACCTTTATAAATTAATTCAATTAATAAATTAATTTCCAAAATCTTACATCATTTGTGCATATTGCTTAAACTTTCCATGCATTTATTCACTTGTAGCTTTTGGTACATTTTGTTTAGATTTAATTGCAATGAGTCTCAAAGAGCCTCCGGATAGCCCTACTGCCCCAGGGTATGCCTTGGAGACCTCCCGGACAAGAGTCTTTTTCAGGGCTTGCTAGCCCACAACTTTTAACTGCGCGGCTACTTTGCAAAATTAATTTGTGGCACCTACAATGGGATTGTGGCGCAATCGAATGGAAACATTTGAAAGAATATGCAGTTGTTAGCGAATAAATTGGCCAAGATACGGGAGGAATTGTCACAATTAACGGATCAGGAGGTGGAGGACGACGAGGGAATGGCCTTCTCTCACTATAAGTCACTATAAGTTTTTTTTGTAAGTAGTTAGTTGATAGTTGAGATATTTGGGTGCTGTTGTAGAGTAGGAACATCAGTTGGGCCTACCGTTCCATCGTTGAGTCCCTGTCAACGTTTCCTGCATTTAAAACTTTCCCTTGCCCGAATCATCTCAGATTTGTTTAAATATACCAATTTCCGTTTAATCTTTCTCCGATTTGCAGAAAAACACCCTCCTGTGCGAATAAGTGCAACGAAAAATACAAGTGCCAAAATCATTAATTAAAAAGTGCTACCTAACTTAAGAAATGTGAGGGTCGCGAAATCAAAATGATTTTTAAATTAGTTTAAAGAACTGAATGATAAAAGAAGATATGATGAAAGGACTATATAAAAGACATACGGTCGTGTTCGAGACCACGATTTTGCAGGTA
Organism: Trissonchulus latispiculum; assembly: GCA_030248195.1. Lineage (NCBI taxonomy): Eukaryota > Metazoa > Nematoda > Enoplea > Enoplida > Ironidae > Trissonchulus > Trissonchulus latispiculum. Next base: position 60,226 of record JASAND010001760.1, read on the forward strand.
TAATTTAAATTTCGATTGAAATATAAAACTGACTTCCTTTAGTAAGAAACAAAATTTGGCGCTTAGGAGGGGAATAGCAAAAGCGTACAGCGCAGTTGGCTGAGTTTCAGTTGGCGCAAACACAAGCCGTGCTGAAGGCAGTATGGACAATAACAGCAAAGGGGATGGTCGGCAGCCCGTTTATTTCTATTACGTGCCAATTCATTCCAGGACCATTCCTATTACGGGTATCGTTTGGAATCTAAGCCACGTTCCACACCGTTATTCAGGGTAGCCGTCCCGTTCAAGTTTTTCAGGTAAGTTTTAATTTGTTGTTGCATTCCATGTATAAAATTAGATTCTTTGTTTCTAATCAGAAAAATTCCATCTTTTAGCAAAAATATGCGTTTAGTGACAACTTGTTTGACCATATTTGATATTTCTGTGGTTTATGGTCTGGCTACTGAATTAGTAAGGTTTCTGCAGACGAGAGGAAGCCCTTTTATGCTTTGTTTGAGTTAGTGAAAATTAAACTTGAAACTTTAAACTGCCTTTACAGGTCCGAATTAACTGTGAGTCAAATACTTCAGGGGTAGTAAAACCAGTGACTCTTAGAAATGTTCCCGTAGAAAGTACTGGAATCTTAGTAATTTCCTACTAAAGTGCTCCAGTACGATAAAGACATAGCGGACCGATTAGTATTTTCCTACTAAAGTAGTTCAGTATTTTAAAAACTACTGGAAATAGCTAGTGAGCTTTACTAGATAATCTATGTAGAACTGTACTGCTTTGACATACTAACTACTGGAATTTCCAGTAGTTTCTATTAGATATTTAGTATTATATACTGGACCCCCCAAAAATTTTTGGGGGGCAAAAATACTGGAGTATGCAGTAATCTCTACTGGACTCAGTAGTGGATTCTACCAATCTCCTGAGCACCAAAACTACTGTATTTTCCAGTAGGTTTTACTACTTTCTCCAGTGGTTTCTACTAGACTCTAATACACTCTAGAGTACCCAAAATACTGGAATTTCCAGTAATTTCTACTAGTTTCTCCAGTATTATCTACTAGACTTCTAAAATGCTCCGAGCACGGAAAATGCTTGACCTTTTCCCGTAATTTCTACCTTTTTTTCCAGTAATATCTACATTCTACTCTACATCTACATCTAACATCTCCTAATTTAGTCTGAACACCTATGAATAGGTACTGAATTTTAGAAAGCACGCATTTTTCTCGGAACTTAAACTGTATGCGTTTCAACCTCTTAAGATGGAGATTTTATGTCATACTATATAATCAATTAGATTAGTTACCAGTCACCAATGGATTTTCACTCTGTGATTTCCCAACGTTGGAGAATCCCCCGCTTTGCCTTCACAGCCGTCAGCACCCACGAAGGTGCATTAGGGCTACAAAAATGAGCCCCTTAACTTCTGTTGATGCAGAAACAGAACTAGACAAATGACTTCCACAAAATGTGATCGCTGAAAATGACTCCTATATATACTCTCTTTGCGGCATCAGTGTATCGAGTACTTGTGTACTGGATTGTCCAGTAGTCTTAACAAGACAATCCAACATTATATATGGACCCCCAAATATTTGGAGAATGAAACTACTGGATTTTCCAGTAATTTCCACTGGTTTCTCCAGTAATATCTACTGGACCCCTGAAATACCTCCGAGCACCAAAATACTGGACTTTTCCACTAATTTCTACCGTTTCTCCAGTAATATCTAATGGGCCCCTGAAATACTCCGAACACCAAAAATACTGGATTTTCCAGTAATTTCTACTGGTTTCTCCAGTAATATATCTTTGAGTCCTAATACACTCCGGTCACCAAAAATATGGTTAATGCTAATGAATATGCAGTGCTTTCCATTTGTTATTAGGTAACAGTGGTACTTTTGTTGTAAATTCACGTAGGGTTAGTTTGTGTTGTGCTGTGTTAAGGTTTGTTTTCCAAAAAACATTGAAATCGCTATACAGGTAAATTGCAGTTGAGAATTATGTTCATTCGATATGGAATATATAAAGAAACTTAATAGGCAGTCATTCATTTACCGGTAGCTCCAAAGTTTGTTCCTTTTACACTTTTCGTCAGCAACCCGTCGAACATCTTTAGTTTTGTCGGCACCAAATTTTTAAGAGCAGAACATCAACCAACCCTTAAGGTATCATACAAATTATGCAAAACTAGCCTTAATTTCTGGCGACGACCTTAATTCTATTGGTTGAAACTACACAGGATCCGTTTAAGCTTCAGCTATGGCTTGGCTTCTACAAAGCAACTCTGCTTAGCATCGATTACGTATATGTAGATTAAAATTCACTGGCTTCGATTTTGACAGTATCGATCAAAAATGATTCAAACTTGTAGCAGCAAAGCCGTTACTAACAGTTACTGGTGAATCTGTCTCGTTAAACTAGGAGGCCCGTTAAGGCCACTGGGTTTTAACGTTAAACTAAGTGGTCACTTCTAGTTCTCTCCCTATCCTCTCTATATGCAATTTACGCATACGTGTTGGTGCACATTTCGTAATACGGACTATATACGCAATGTAAACAGTGACCCTGCAGTCTACCTATATAGGCGTACAGACACAGGTTACGTAAGTAAATACACTGTAAAAATATTGCATAACAGTTATCTATTTTTCTTAGATAGGGAATTTGTGACATCCCAACATATTAGATAACTGTTATCTAATAATTTGGGATGGCAGCAAACAGTTTAAATTGGAGACTTGCTACCAAATTAACTTTCCTAGCCTTTACCATATATTCCAAGGTAACTGTTATCCGTGAAAAATGGAGGGTTAGTACCTAAAATTAAAGGATGGCTGGTATTTGTTAGTTTTTGTCCAATCTAGAATAATAGCGAAAAACAAAGTGAATATGCTCTATAATACTGTGGCGCAAAGAGGGACATCACAGAAGATAGAAACCGGATATACGTTTCAATGCTTTTCGATGTTTAATTTTTTCAAATTTTGGGCGAGAGCCATCCTGTTGGATACTCTAACATATCCACTGTCAGCCGTCCAACGCTCTGGATATGAGCAATCAAAAGGTTTTATCGCTAGCTATCCATTTGAATTGGATGGCTTCCAATAAAAAGGGTTGTCAACCCTTTTTATTGCTTCCAATAAAAAGGGTTTGCAACCCTTTACATTGGGCTTCGACCCTGCCATCGGTACCCCCAAAGGTACGTAATGGCCAAAAAAAGATTGCTTCCGTAAACAGTAAATTCTAAACAGAAGCAGAAGGAACAATTATGTCAGAAAATATTGACATAAACTTGAAAAATTTATTTGTTTTTCTCCTTTATATAGTACTCGTTGCGGTATCAGCGTATCGAGTACTTTCGTAACACACGTTACTGCTTGAAGTGATTGAGCTGGATGAAACCTGCTTGGCTGATGCAGCAAAATTTATGGGGTCAAACAGTGCAGCTGACTGTGACAGCGTCTGGATACCCAGATTGAAATGTTCATAACTTGCTCAATTTTGGGAGTTATATATATATAGAGATATATACATCGTTTTGAAGCTCATAATGAGCTGAATCGTTTTATAAACTCAAATCATGGAAAAATCAATTCTGTCAACCAGTTATTCCATATGTGCATTTATACATTTTAATATTTAAGGTGGTGATTCCTTTTGGAGACATCAACTTTGAACCATTATTACTCAAACATTACTTGGAGTTAAGAAGCCATTTTTATATCAAAATGCAGCTTAACATTTGCTCTTTTTAATGAATACAACTAAACTAACTTTAGTTTTTGGAAATTATTTTACTGCATTTTCGAAGTACTTTAATTTTCCAGATTTTTTGCAGACTAAAGTAAATTTTTCCGTGAGGCATCGGCCATATCATTCGATTCCGCTACCAAATTGCTGGGGACCCTTTTTTAGTTATTATGAAACCGTTCTTCGTTATAAAGAAATTAGTTAGAATGTATGCGCAACCTGGATTTTTCCTACTTTTTCCAACTTTGGCGAGCGACAACTTTAGCCTAAATTGGCACTACATTGACTAAAACCACCCTGAACGGAGACGTCGAATTTTTGAAGCGAGATTGCGGGGAGGGTGTTAGAATGCTAAAAGAACTTATTTTGGAAAGTTTCATCAAATTTCATCTTGATTTGAACCGTCAATCAACAATATGTGCCCAAAAGGAATCACCACCTTAAGGGGAGGGGTTACTTGGGTCAAAAATTCGACCCTCACGGATTTCGATCAAATTGTGCCCAATGATACTCCCTAGGGCCGTACGCAATCCATTGAAATTTGAGATGATTTCGTCCAGGATTAAGTTACAGCCATTCAAAATTTCCAATTCCTATTGGAAATAGCCTAAAACGGGAACTTTGGATTTTTAGGTTCTGACAAGGATAACTTACCCAAATCAAAACCGTTCGAAACGTCCTTCAGCTCATTTTGTAGTTAAATGCAATATGTAAAACTTGTTGAAGACCTTTTTTCAAAATTTTATTTCTAACTTTTGCTGTAATTGTTTCCGTGAGGCAACCCCAAAAATTTGTCAAAATGTGGCATTTTTCCAAAATTTTCGAAATTTACAAATATGCACAATATATATCAATCTATAGCATTTTAATTCTAAAAACGTTTCTTCTTGGCAAAAACGTTCATTTTGCAGCTATTTAATGTTATCGGCCAAAAACCGTATCCGTGATTTTTCAATTTCGGTGTTTTGGGGGGTGGTCTTACAGAAAGGCTTACTACAAGTTCTGAGTTTTGAAAAGCTACAAAGTAAATAGTGAAAAGCTATTAATTAAATAGTTAAAAACATTCCTGTCTGCAATTTTTTCGAAAAGTTGCCTAAGAGTTGCTTTAGACTTGTCGACTCCGAAATGAAATCTTTTTTGACACGACACTACTTTAGTTCAAAATATGCTTGCAGTTGCCTAATGGTGCCTTCACAGTCGTGAATGCACAAAGATACTCGTCGATCTGTGTAGACGCGCCGCCGTTTTAACAGCTGTAGTTAATTCGCGCTCACAAACGCAAACCAGCGCTTATATTTGCGTGTCGATGAAAGTCTACGGTGACAATCGCGACTGTAGCCATGATTCACGATTAGAATTTTTGGGGCAACCGGCATGCATAGCTCGAGAATGCAGTTTAGCATTTGTAAACTCTGAAGCGAGGCATAGCAATTAAAACGACTGGCATGCAAAGTCGTAGTTGTATACGCAGTGTCAAACGAGTCTACTAAAGTACTTGAGTGTAATTGACACGCACAAATTCTGTATCATCTTGAATATAATCTAGCTTTATGAACGCAAAGATTAACAAAATCATGAATTTTTCGCACAAGTGGAGACAGTACTAGATGCATTAAGTGGAGGAAGTCGGGACTCACTTGGTTAATCACCGTTCATAATATTTATCGTCTATCCGTGTGCAGTGCGTACCTACAAAGTCCAAGTTTTTTCGCTTTCCTAGCAGAAAAATTGGCACTCATTTAAGGATTCTTTTACACGGTATAATAAAGCACTACATTTGAAGAGTAATTTTGCAAAATTTTGGTACTGCACCTTGTACACGGCGATCAAGACGAAGTTTCTATGCATGGTATATATGTTATGGTATATATGTTGAGCTTTTACCCGACAACATCAACGTGAAACGGCTCTTCTACGGGATCCTACGTTACATTGTGGAATTCTTTCATTCTATGCATCAAACCAGTATTATTAAGTGGCAAGAGGCGAACTAGCTTTTCCAGCATTGAACTTTAAACTTCTACCATCCCCCTCATAATTGGCTCTCATCTTTAGTTCTACTTACATCGTCCAAAGCAAATATTGGAAATCGAAAATAGCGTAATTAAGTTAAGCAAATTAACGCTTTTTTCCTGATGCTTTTGTTCCGTAGCACCAAACACGGTGATGACACTGCTGCAATTTAGACCAAAACCCAGTGCAGATTGATTAAAGTATTTCCCGAAATCCGGGCCTGGGGTCTGGGAAAGCAGTCCAGTTCCGGCTCCAGGCTGTCTGAAACTTTAGACCCGGATTAAAACTTCTACTATCTGTTAAAATTGAGTGTAGTTTTATAGCTATTGAAACAACCTCCCCTTTACCCATGTTGCTTATTGCCGCTATCATCATAAAACGCTGAAAACTGTTAAAATTGGTTATAATCGAAACTATTTAGCTTACTTTAAGTCAAAAAAATTTTGCCACTATCAACAATATTTAATAAGTACAGGTTAGCAATTGCCGTTGAAGTACTAATGCCCAAATTAAAAAGATTGATATTAGCCATCAGTATTAGATAACTGTTATCTAATTTTCTAGATTTTCAATTAATCCCGAAATAATAGCTAACTGATATCTTTTATATTTGATAACAGTTATCTATTTTTCTTGAATGATAACAGTGATCATCGAAAAATGGATAACAGCTAGGAAATTTTTTTACAGTGTACGTATCATTAGAGAGAGAAACGATTATATACTGGGCAAACTGTTGTATACTCGAAATGTACATTACTGGAGTCAATAAATTGTTCCCATTGTTTTTCAAACATCCTGAAAACATTGTATATCACCAGTAAAAATGCAATATAAAAAAGTAAAAGATAAGTGGTATTATTTTAAGAATGTAGTTGTGGCTCAAAACTTTTGCAGGAAACTTAAATTGACGACAAATAATTGTAATAGTTTTGTTCCCAAAATGTGTTTTTGGAACACATTTTTCAAAAAAATTTTAAAACAGAGCAAGGATGAACGTTATTAATTTTGGATTACGTATAAAATCAAACGATCAAAAACACTGAATTGTAATAGAATAAAATCAATTTTGTAAAAAAATATAACAACACACCCACAATTTTCGAAAGCATTAATAATTATACTTTTAATCCTTGTAATCTGAGTATTCTCCCCTTTAAGGTGGTGATTCCCTTTGGTAATCAAAAGTTTGCACCATTATTACTCGTTCATTACTTGGAGTAAAAAGCCATTTTTATATCAAATTGAAGCTTGACATTTTTCTCTTTTTAATGCATACCATGAAACTAATGTTGCTTTTTGAAATATTTTTTACACATTTTAGAAGAAGTGTAATTTTCCAGATTTTTTGCAGACTCAAGTCAATCTTTTCGCGAGACATCAGTTATATCATTCGATAGACTCCATCAAATAGCTGGGGACGATTTTTTTATTTATTGTGGAAAAATCGCTCTTCGTTCTAGAGAAATAAGCTGAAATGTGTGCGTGGCAACCTGCATTTTTATACTTTTTCCAAATTTGTCAACCGATTACTTTAGCTAGAAAGCACTAATCGGGCAACTAAAAAAACGTCCCTGGGTATATTTGTGCAGAACTCATTTGTTAAGTAGCAGCCCTCCAACTTGCATGGTGAATGCTCCACAATCTTTGGAAAAAAATTGGTCGTGTTTTTGCAAAAACTCCATTTGGCGTGATAGCAGCCTACTGGATAGCTGGCTGGAAGACGATCATCCCTCGGATAATTTGCCCCTGTGAGACCTTCCAATCGATACCCTTAGTTTGATTTTGCAGCTTGCATAGCTCAAGAAATAATAGATTATTAGATTTCTGCAAAAATGACATGTTTTCGACGCCAAAACAAGAAAATCGGCTATATCGCACGCTAGAGAAAAGATAGAAAGTTGCTTTAAAAAGCAAACATGTGAAGCTCAACGAGATCTTTCAAATGAATATAGTCATAGCATACAGCTGCCGCCAAACTTTCAGAAATTGGGAAAAACCGCCCTAATCGGAAATCTCTACTTTTTGAATCAGGATTGCGCGGAGGGTGTTAGAACGCTAAGAGAATGTATTTCGGAAAGTTTTGCCAAATTTCATCCTGATTTGCGCCACCAACCAACAATTTGTGCCCAAAAGGAATCACCACCTTAAACATATTCATGTACGCTAACCTTTTCTCTATGGGTCACTCTGAGGTCAAGTACCCAGTTCTCACAACCGTTGTTATGTACGCTTACGCATACATTGTACTAATATAACTGCGCCCATATAGGTAGACTGCAGGGTCACTGTTTACTTTGCGTATATAGTCCGTATTAAGAAACATGCACCAACACGTATGCGTAAATTGCATATAGAGAGGATAGGGAGAGAACTAGAAGTGACCACTTAGTTTAACGTTAAACCCAGTGGCCTTAACGGGCCTCCTAGTTTAACGAGACAGATTCACCAGTAACTGTTAGTAACGTCTTTGCGGCTGCTGCCAATCGCTGGCACATGGACGGCACATTTTGGACCGCCCCTTTTCTCTTTGCCCAGCTATTCTCCATTCATGCTCCAGTTATGGGTCAGAGTTTCCCTCCTAATCTATCTCCTGCTTCCCTCGAAAACTGCTGACACTTACCGCAGAGCTTTCAGTTGGATTTCTTGATCAACTGCAAGCCCGCCAGATTCCTGTTATTGCTTTGAGGACCATAGTATCGGACTTTGAACAATCCCTAATCCCTGCAATCCGTGAAAAATTTCCCAGTGCCTTACGCCTGAGGCTGCTATTTCCACTTTGCCCAGGCTATTTATCGTAAAGTCAGCACTTCCGGCCACCTGATCCGTTTTAGAGATGATCCGATTTTCCAGCAAAAGAGTCAAAATGCTCATTGCTACAGCGCTGGTTCCTACCCCTAGAATCCACCAAACTTTAAACGAACTGTCCGTACTTTTTTGCAGCTGATCAAGATTTGCTAAGCCTGCTGAATGATTCTTTTATTCCGACTTGGTTGACCGGAAATTTTCCAATTACAATGTGGAACTTTTATGGAGTGGAAGAGCGCACCGGTAACGTCGTCGAGGCCTGGCATTCCCGGTTCAACAAGCTGTTAGCTGCTCCTCACCAGGCGTTCTTTAAATTCCTCACCTCCTTGAAGTCTGAGTACGATGCCATTTCCATTTAAAATTACTGGAAAAATTGCTGGCCATCGCTTGCCTCGAAAAAATAAAACTTATGTTGAACTAAATAGACGTATTAGGCAATTAGAAAATGAAATTCATTTGCGCCATAGTTTGGACTATCTATCTGCTTTGAGTCATTTGACTCCAGGAATTATTGAAAATTAGTTTGCAGTTTGTGTTTATATCTGTGAAATTGAATGTGAATGCGAATGTGAAATTGAATGTGAATTATGTGAAATTTTAATAATCGTGAATAATGAAACCGTTTTGCAATTTGTTTTTATTTAAATTTTTGATTAGATTTGTTGATTTAGTTTGACATTGTATGTGAAATTTTATCATTGAAAACTTGTTAATTTTTTAATTTAGCGAGAATACGTAAACATTTTTAGTAATGTCCGTAACTGTCATTTTTATGCTCACGTTTATGAAAGATATCCATTTTCGTAACTGTGTAGTTTCTAAGACAAATAAAATTTTGAATCAGCGCTACAGTATGACTTTTATTAGACACGTTTGAAAGGGGCGGAGTTTAGTAATTTGATTGACAGACTTAGACTTCAATTCAGCCAATAAAATTTCGTGGCCCAGTTCAGATGTGGCCCAAGTCAGAATAAACCACTTAGTTTAACGTTAATCTATGTGGCCACTTAGTTTAACGTTAAACCCTGTGGCCTTAACGGGCCTCCTAGTTTAACGTGACATATCTACCTTGTCATACACTATGTATCAGCATCATAATTTAAACATTTGTAGTAAATGCAGATATCTTTACGATGACTTCATGTTATTCTCAGCTAAAATAATGCACCTTACTTTTAAATTGTTAGAAAATTTAGTAACCTAATTAAATGTGTGTTAGGGCATATTAAGAGCTTAAGTTGGTGATTCCTTTTTGGCACATACATGTCATTTCACTGGTTAACGGCTGAATTCCCGATGAAACAACTTGATGGAACTTTTCAAAACAAGTTCCTTTGGCGTTCTAACACTCTCCACAATTCCGCTTCAAAAATCACGACAGTTTTACCAATTTTTGAAAGTGGACAGAAGTTACACAGTTGTAGCTATATTCATTTGAAAGATCTCGTTGTGCTCTATATTATTGTGTTTGAAACCAATTTTCTTGCTTTGCCTATCTGAGATCTTCCTATTTTGCCCTCAGAATGCTGTCATTTTTGCAGAAATCAAATATTGCATTACTTGTTAAGCGACGGGGCCGTCTCAAACTTTGCAAAAGCTAAAATTAGTTTCATTGTTTTCCGAAAAGAAAAAATATTAAGCTATGTTTTGATAGAAATGAATTCTTAACTCCAAGTAATAAATGAGCAATAATGGAATGGAAAAGGATAATGGAAAAGGAATCACCACCTTACAAATTTTTAGAAATATTGCCAACTTCTTTTGGAAATAAAAATTATTAATTGAATCCAGCATTTCTTGCTGTCAGCTTGCATTAGTAGTCAAGTAGAATTTAGTCTGCTCTAAACACCATTAGAAGGGCCAATATTTCATTTCGCGTTCAGAGTGTTTTTACTACGAGTCCAGTAGATATTACCAGTATCAAGCAGTTACTGGGAAAACCACTACGTTTGTGTTTCGGTACATTTTAAGACTCCAGAATATATTTTTGATGACCGGAGTATTTTAGGAATCCAGGAGATATTACTGGAAAATCCTGCATTTTTGGTGCTCGTGGTATTTTTTATATCCAGTAGATATTACTGGAGAAACCAGTAGACATTACTGGTGTGGCGAGGGTCAGGCCCAACGGCAGAATAGGCAATAAAGTTTTGTAGGAAGCGTGCTTTAGGACTCTGTCCTTAGTATTGAATCGTTGACACACAAAAAGCTTTATTGAAGAGAAAGCGGCACATCAAGTTAAGTCAGAGGGAACAACCAAAGCAACAATGTTTACAACGCAAGGGTTATATATACTAAGCCAAACTCCGCTTAAACTTTAGTCATTAGTTACAGTCATTAGGGTTTTTCCTATGCCAGTTGCTTCACAGGAAATACAAAAAGTGCAAAAGAGTTTCGTTTAATGGTTTTTCCCTGTGCGGAATCTTCGAAAGTAGCTGAAAGTGTCATCCTACCGTATAATTCTTGGAATTTCAGAAAAGAGTTAAAATAGAGTTGTTTCTATTGGTAGGTAAATTAACCAGTAGAAGTGGTGCTGACTAGGCATCAATATTAGAAATTTAGACTACGGTAGCTTGGTTTAGGTAGAATTTAAAAAAAGCTTGGTTAAATATTTGTAGGTACGTATATAATTTTATACGTAGAAATTTTAATATAGTTTGATAATATTGACTGTATTAATCATTCCGGAAATGCATCTGTGACATCGCCCACCCGTTATAAAAGTCAAAACTCCTGTTTTGAAGGCGGCTGTTCAATACAAACACAGCAATCATTTCTATTAATTACAGTATATACATTATTACAATAAAATATTACGTACATTAACATATAAACATTATTGACGGGGTCTTATTGCAATTTCGTGATCGTAAAGTTATTGTGCCTTTTTTGATTAAAAAATTCTCGGGCTGGGACTTAATCCGGGTACCTTTCGCATGCGAGGCGAGAAACCTGCCACTGCGCTACATCCCAATTAATAATTTTAGTGCTCCAAATGTTTATATACGTGACTGTTCTTTGCGCTAGAGTAAGGCTTACTGCTGTTGACGGCAAATTGCATTGTGGCTAGCTGTGTGTAATGATTTGTAGGTACATACGTTTTAACTACGTAACCATATAAGCAAGCGTTAAAGTATATAGTGTGCGTTCCTTTCGTGTATAAGGAGAGTGAGGCAAAATCTGAGAGGGCATCTACGTAAACAACTTATATGTATGAAGAGCGTGTAAGTTTAAAATTTGAACACGTTTCATATAAGGGGGAAATTAGGTGTTACAAATTGGTTTTTGAGTGTTGATGACAAGAAGAAACGGCAATTAGGGGGAAATTAACGACGTTTTTTGACAGCTAACATTTCAAATTTGACTTAAAAAGGGGGTACGAGTGCAACATTTTATTTCTTTATTGTTATTTATTTAATATTAATTTATTATATTTATTTATTTAATATTATAATATATTTATGTTTATTATATTTAATGTCAAAAGATATGATTCAAGTTTCTAAATTCAGCTTCTTTCAAAGATTCCCACACACTCAATTTACCTCTAAACTGATGAAAGAAGTTACTCAAATATTAGATGTCGAGCAAGCCTTCACTACCCCATACCACCCCCCCCAAACAGATGGCTTAGTAGAAACTTTTAACAATCCTAAAAATGCTAAGTATATATGTGAATTCGAAACAAAGTGAATAAGGATACCTACATCCCTATGTCCTTTTCGCTTATCGCGCTAGTCGACAGGAATCGACGAAATGTTCACCATTTCTGCTAATGTATGGAAGAGAGCCAAATTTGTCCCTGGATGTTACTTTGAAACTACACCGCTACCAAGTTGATATAGAAGACTTTAAAATATACATTATGGTGCGCATACGGGATGCATGGGAAACAGCAAGAGAGCACATTAAAGAAGCTCAAACTCGTCAAAAATTATACTATGACAGACGAGAACATGACCCAAGATTTCGTGTAGGAGACCAAGTTTGGGTACATAATGCTGCAGTCCCAAAAGGAAAGACTACAAAATTAGCCCATACCTGGCACGGTCCATTTACTATAATAGCCTTACGGCATCCCACTGCAACCATTGAACCTAGCCGGGGAAGAAACAGAAAACCTCAAACGGTACACATAAACCGGTTAAAACGCTATCATGGTAGTAATGTCCCCAAACTTGCCCCTAAACCCAAGGAACTGGACGAAGTTATTGATAATAATATTGCTGAAGGAGAAGAAGTTCTCCCACCCGACCACGTTGAAGAAACTACAGAACTTGAGATAGAACCGCCTACTGATGAAACAGTACCTCCAGAAGTAGAAAGTACTACCGAAGATATGATATCAGAAATACTTATTACTTATTACTACTACCAAGCAGGAGGAAGAACATTTTTTACCAGAGCAACAAATTGTTGACCCTACCGATGAGGCTGCCCAAATAGACGCTCCCTACGCCCTACGATCCCGACTTAACCCCTTCCAGTACTTTAAAATCTACCAGAGAAGAGAAGCTGACACTTTTCCTTTGTTAGCGACTATGTAGATATAATTGGTGATTAGCATAACCCTTTTTTAGTCTGCATAGTGCAATTTGTTTTAGACGTATTATACAGTTTGATGGACCAGATCAAGTCCTAGAGCCTATAGATGAGATTTTGGAATGGAAGAATCGTACGAGGTCCCAAGCCAAGCTTACTCCCCCCAGGACACCCCCTTTGGGAAGGGAGCCATTTTGCGCCTTAGTCAAAGGACTGAATATGATCCAGTAACGATATGGGATCATAATCAACATTATGAACATTTCCCAAATAATCAAGATGGCCCGCAACCCACGTGGTGTTCCTTGACACCGAAGGCCTTGATACAAACTCTACGAAACATGGAAGCGCAGCTGACGCTAGCCTGACGCTAGCTAGCCTTTTCAGATGACCCCACTCAAGTTTTCGTTTATTGTACGGGATATCTAACGGCCTTTGAGCAATAGAACAATGTCCCCTTCCGAACTAAAGTGCTTTCTTCAAAGGCCGCCCTGCTACTTGGTAGCAAACGGATGCTGCCATGACGGGTGCGTTGCCAAGAAACTTTGGATTTCCTATCAATGGAATTTCTTACTTGAGTGCGCAATCTTTTCAGGAGGCGTAAAATGAGCTGAATTTGGAGTCTGGCAGACATTAGTGATAATGACATTAACGAACTGGGGTTGGTGGGTTTACTGTTAAAGGAGCAACTAATAGGAATGTTTAACAATTAGAAAAACTACATATGTACGCCCGAAGCATAATGACTTGTGCGTTATACGAAAAGGTTAGGAAAGAGAAACAAAAGGCAAGAATAGTATACAAATGTTGGTGAAAGGGAAAAGGGGTCGTGGATTCAGGGGTTGATTTCAGTATATATATAGAAACGAAGTAGGATTGTTTTTTGAAGTATATCCGAAGGTAGATAGTGAGCCCTTGTTATCATTAAATTTGAGAAAAAATTACAGAGACCATTGTCGGGCCTCCTCAAAAGGAAGAGGCACTAAAAACAAGAAGATAGAAAGGCTTTGTCCTGTTAATTTTCAGAAGTATAGACACTAATCGGCTCTATTTTGGATTTCATATAAACTGAAATAAAAGGACATTTTTAGAGACGCGCTCGCATGTTTAAAATATCTGCGGGAGAGGATTGGGCCCTAATATAATTGAACTAAGCGAATTTGCAATGTTTTCATAGAATGGGTCGAGAGTTTTACAATTAAAATTGCAGATGACTGCATATTTGTGAGTCAGTGTATTTACGGAGTTACTATTCAGTTGCATGAAAATGCAGATATGAGTGGAAGAGTCTAGAAATGCAAAGGTAAAAGAAAATAATAAGCCCTAGTATTCTCTATAAAACTTTTTGGCTATGTCCTGA
>JASAND010001762.1:0-33192 GCA_030248195.1 Trissonchulus latispiculum
GGGGGAGGGGTTCCCCCCCACCCGCCCCCCCAGGTACATCTATGCTACTGTCTAATGTTAAAATTTATGGTTAAATGTTAAATGCTAAATGTTAAACTTTATGGTTAGATGTTTTTTATCATTAGAAACTTCTGAAAATGCGATTTTTGGCATGAAAAAGAAAAATTTTTTGGGGGAGGGTTGGGGCTGGGGGGGGGTCCTGGGGGGGTTTGGGGGGTCTTCAGAGGGAGCCCCCCAGAAAATGTTGGTGGGGGAGCCTCCCCTACCCCAAATCTCCGTTACACCTATATATATATGCCCCCAAGCCAGATTTGGACTTTTTACTCCCCCCCCCAAACCTAACAGGTCAGGTGGTATATACACCTATGGTTGTGAGCGAACTAATATGGGCACAGCGTCGCCGAACAACCCATATTCGCGGGTAAATATTATACATTCATCTATATCGATTTCTAGACTTTAAATTATAGCTCTAGATTCTAAATTAGATGATATAATCTATATCCGAATATTCGTACTTCCATGTATTATAGACTTTTCCTTCGAGAAAGTCTAAGCTTACTAGTGTTCAGTTTATGCATTTATACAGACAGCATATTTAAAAATTTCATAGCGATTGTCATTGACTGCAACCCTGCCTGATTGAACCAATGGTTTTACCGCCACATCCCTATCTTTCTGTCCGATACTTGTCATAGTCCAACTAAAAGGTATACATATGGCTAGCCTAAAACTGACCAGGCAAACTACTACGTTCTCGCAGATTACCTGTTCAACATTTTTACTCTAATGTTGACCGTTCTATATGTGACAAACGCTGAAGCGAAGCGTGCAAGCGAATATGGGTTGTTCGGCGACGCTGTGCCGTTATTAGTTCGCCCACAACCTAGTCCTCCTTTCTTTTAGAACCTAGCCCATATTAAGCGTTTTCAAAGCTAGTCCTCTCTTGATTTCGCAACCTCACCCCATCCACCCATATTACTTTTCCATGCTCCGGAGGAGCATTTTACTTTCTTGTCCTCATAGCACTTTAAAGATTCTCTGACAATATTCCAATGTTGTTAAACATTGGCCTTAAGATTAGCTCGTATGTCGAGGCCGAGGGAGAATTGGTAAGGGAAGGCCTCCATGAATGAACTTCCCCATCAAAAAAGTGGATCCCCCTTTCGGTACCAAATTTTGCAGTGAAAAAATCAGAAAGCGAAATTTTCAAAATTTCTCTTGTTTAACTTAACTAGTTTAATTGGTTGGCATAGCTTAATTTTCCAGCTTAATGATGGATGCGTAAGACTTTCAATTTTGACCCCCACCGGACCCGCGGCCCGCGGGCCGCTGCGGGTCAGGGGTCAAATCCACCGACGCCGGCAGTATGCTCATCGTTTTCAGTGACCCCGATTTACTATATATGGGTACCACCCCAAGCCCGAAAAACGCCATTTTTAGTGACTTTTAGGCCATTTTTAGTAAAAGTGGGACTTAGAAACTTTTCGCCAAAACAGGTGAAAAAATGCAAAGTTTGGGCCTATCTCCTGAAAGCTACAGAGCGAAATTAAAAAATCCCCCTCGTTACTTTGTGTGCATTGGCCGAAATATTCAAATAAAATAAACCAAACCGATCTAGCTGCGAGCCTGTGAAAAAAAGTCCACCACAACCGAAGTGCCAAACTGTGTTTTTTTTTTGCGAAAAAAACTGCGAAATTCCGCACTTTTTTTGAAAATTCCGCAACTTTTTTTGGAGCTCTGCGTAAAGTTCCGCAAAAAATTTTAGCCTCGAGTAGAAATTTTCAGCTATATCTGATAATAAATCCAGGTACTTCCGGTACTTTTTGCAGAAAATTTCAAAAAATTTTCGCGCCTTCGGCGCGTATTTCTGTATTGTAGACACCTTTCAGTCTTATGATAGGACTCTTGTCCGAGATATGTAGAATACTTTGTAGTGAAAGCTTATCCAATAAAATTCTTTTCGCATAAACTAATTTTCTAAAATACCTGAAGCTGAAGTATGCATTTGTTGAACAATGTCGTGGATATACGTACTTACATATATACGTACATAGCCTGTTTAGACACCAAAGTGCACAAGAATAACCCAAAATCTTTGCTAAATCGCTCGAAAAAATAGATTTTCAAGCTTGAATTTTCCGGAAACATCTAGCTTTTGCTGGAGACTGTCACCCCCAGCCTTTTTAAATTCGTGCTTTTTATCTTGGCGTTGTGCTTCACTATGATTGCTCTGTTCTTTCTATTTTTACTATTTTTCTAAAATCTTTCAATCTGCTTTTAATTTTAAAATGTTGTATATAAATGTTCCCAAACCAAATTTTATACTAATTTTTCCCTGTGGCAGCTTTGGTTTTTCTGGCTGCCGAAATCAAAATTTTGACTGTTTCTATTCAGGATTTTTTACAGTTTTACAAAATTTTCTCAGCTTCTTTGGGGCTCCGCCCCCAGACCCCCCGCATTTTCACCTGTAACTTTATATTCTTGTCAAAAACATACGTATTACGTATATACATATACATGCTTCGACTTTGGAAAAATAGTTGTATATAACTTGGTTATACTATTCGTTAAATGTTAAAAATGCGTTCAAATACAACATAATCAATAAAATTCATTAGATATCAAAACTTAAAAAATATGAATTTCGCAATTTTTTGCGAAGTTCCGCAAAAAATTTTGGAGGACTGCGTAAAAGTTCGCAAAAAGTTTCGACGAAAAAAAAAACACAGGTGCCAAAATAGCGAAAGTCCGACTTTGGGGCCTTGGCACAGAGCCAAAATTGGCCAGGTGCCAAAATGACCAAAAAAGGTAGCATGGGGGGATACTGTCTACCAACATAACAGTAGTATTGGACCAAAATGCCCACAACGTTCCAACACTTCGCTAGAAAATGCACTTCCGAAAAGCGTTATTCACCTAGCAAAAAAAAGCAAACGCAAACTAACTGTCGCCAAGTGCAAAAATTTGAAGTTTCGAATTCGAACCAAAAGTATGGTGATACTTGTTGTACTACTCGAGTGTTTACGATGATAACATTTTTACCCCTCCCGGGCCTCTAATTAGCTGGCTCCAGGCCAACACGGTCTCCAGGGGGCCGCGCAAACGCCTTTACACCCATATTATGTAGGGGCGCTATCGCGCCCCTATAATGTATATATATATATATATATATATATATATATATATATATATATATATATATATATATATATATATATATTAGTGATGGGCACTGGATATCCGGATAATTTTTTATATCCGGATAATATCCGATTTGAGAAGAATATCCGGATATCCGTGTACATTTCAGTCAAAACAATGAAACATTAGCAAATTTTTGACAAAAATTTCAAAAATTTTAAAATTTTTTCAAAAATTCCTCTGAAAATATTTCTGAAACGAAGGTTGCGGCTTGGTTGCATGATAGACATTCTCAGCCAGGCGAAAAATTGACAAAAAATTGAAAATTTAACTGCAAAATCGAATTTGAGAATTTTCTTAAGTTTGGAATAGGCGGATAACCGGATATCCGGATATCCGTTAACGCAAAATAGGCGGATATCCGGATATGAAAAAATATCCGGTGCCCATCACTAATATATATATATTATATATTAATGTAATTTTAGGCTGAATTGTATACAATTTGCTACGTTATTTTGGCACATGAAGATTTAGAAGTCATTCAGGATGACTAATTTAGTGGATCTAAGTCTAGCGAGTATTGTGGAGGAATTGTTCAACTATCAAACCTTGATCTGGAGTATCTGTTCTTTCCTGATAATTTTTAAGATCTTTGAACTCTTCAGTGTTCCGGAAAAGCCGAAAGTCCATTACCTCAACCAGCCTTCTCGGAATTCTTCTTTAAGGCGTGTCTTGGAACGGTGTCAAATTTTGAAAGAATGGTTAGTTTGTCAGTGTTTGTTATATGGTGTATATATTAAATTGAGCCTACTAAGTATATATAGCAAGGTTAACAAAAAAAATCAAAATTTGGTTTTTTGGCTGGAACTTTCGCAAAACTAAACCAAATCGATTACTTTGAGGACCCATGGATAGGTCTTGGGCTAAACTTTAAACCACCCCAGTTTCGCTGCTCTACCACCTACCAGTAAGTTTCAGTAGGCGAAAGTTTGTGATTTTTTTTTGTTAACGGTTTCACAAAAAAAAATCACTCGTTAACAAAAAAAAATCAGTGGCGGATCGGATCCCAGAGAGCAGCTAGCAATGTTTTCTCATCAGTTTTGGATAGAGCGCATTAAATAACGTATTTAGAACCCAAAACCACCAACCTGGTGTTCGAACTCGGGCAACTGACCCCGCCGAAGTCTTAGTGGTCACTGATGGGCCCCGGCAGGGTCTAGTATGAAGTCTGGTGGCTATAAAATGCCGTTTTAAAGGCTAAAATGTTGTTTTTTCGTGTTTGTGAGTGATTATAACTTATTTCCAGCCGTTTTGGCAGAGAAACTTAGGACTTCTTATGTTGGTGGTATATGACCCACGGTCACGTGACCCCTGCCGGACCCTTCCGGACCCTCCAGGTACCAACTGGGCAGTCAGAAGTGGCTACAAACTTGTCCTAGGGGGTTTTCTAGTGCGCAGAATTCAAATCTGGCATTAGTTTTTAGGTAACTGTAGTCTACTACTGACTTCTGGAATCACGTTTACCGCCGGACGGTTCAGGCCAGGCTGGTTACCATGTTGGACTTCCAGAAGTGTCAGGCAACCTCAAAAACAACGGCTATAAGGGTTTTCGAGGTCGCTGAGCTCGAATTTGGCGTTAGTTTTGCTCTAGCTACTGTTCTGACTTCAGTAACAAAATATGAAAATGATTTTTTATTTGTTAAAATTTTAACAAAAAAAAATCACCTACCCCAAGACGGCTCAGAGGTCCGACCGGGAACTTCTATATATATATGTATCGATAGCGCACAGTCAGGACATGTCATATGTACAGTATGGGTTGTCTAGGGTTTTCCCTTAGTAAATAGCAGCCGAAATTCGAACTTCGGTCATGAACGTTTTTGAGGTCACTTTTGGGTACCCTCACTTAAAGGCCTGCCCTGAACGCATGGAGAGGGCCTAGGGGCTCAAACTCACAGGCTGTAATGTCGAGATGTGTGGCTATCACCATGCAAAAAATTGGGTCTCTGCGACTTTCCTGTGAGTCAGGGTGGGGTGATTTTTTTTTGTTAAAATTTCGGGTGATTTTTTTTGTTAACCTTGCTATACTCCAGATAATATTAACATTTTTCAAGCTTGTTTCTTTACCTTCACAACCGGAAGTTTTCATAGACCAACACTCACATATTAAGCTCTTTTCGTGAGGAGCATTTTTGTTACCTTTTGTTACCTAAAGTTTCCTTGAAATTTCAACTGCCAAATTTAACTAACTTCATTTTGCTATAGTAACTTCGCCCTAGATGTGGATTTTCTAAGAAATTATTAAATAAAGTAAAATACAAATATAAATAAAATAAATAAAATAGAAATGTTAAGCATAAGAGTACGTACATAGGTACATTCTAGCGCAACGATTAACAAAGTTAAGATAGGGCCAACCATAGTTTCCCTGGAACTTTGGGTCTTGGGAGGTAAATCTTGGCCGACCTCCAAAATGTGATGGGGGTATAATATAACCCTCCCAGAATTCGGACCTCAGAAATTTCGAAAAATGGCTTTAAAGCTTTGGGAAGATCAGGAATTATTTCTGTAGACTTCTATATATATAAAAAATATATAGCTGTGTCCAGCTAAGAAAATTTGTGTCTGGACACACTCCTGGACACAAAAAACCGTGGACACAAAAAACCGTGGCTAGGCCCAGTCGTAAGCTTTCTTATGAGCTCAAGAACATCTCTCTAGAGGGTGCGCCGTTTGTGAGTAAAATTGTCCCAAACCAAAAAAAACCAAATGCGGGGGAAACCCATACGACTTTCGACACCCCCCCCCCCCTGGACTCGTAGTAGAACGAAGCCAGGTTAACCTATATATACCAATTTAATCTAGAATTAATTTTAGATTTCATCCAATTTATTTAATTTAATCCTGTTAGACAAGTGCATACATGGGCAAGGTCAAATGGGTTAACCTACACCAGATTTTTGTCGTGCGTGGGTCCTTTAAGGTTTGGTTGGTGGGGGGGGTAGGGCTCTCACTGAAAATTTGCTTCGACCCTTGTTTCTTTGGGTACGCGCACCCACGCAAACTTTGTTATTTATTTATTTATCGTTTAATGACAGTCTAAGTCTTACGGTTGTCGACTAATTTAACCTCAAAATTGAGATTCCATGTGCTAAAGGAAATTTTAAATGTTGCCATTTTTCGCTTGCGCCAAAAAATCTCCCGAGAAACGTAGATGAATCTGGACAAATTATACTTTAAAATAACGCTAAGATGTTAAACTGCGGTACCCTGGAATCAGAATTTTAATTTAGGCCTTTAAAACTAACGCTAAGATGTTAAACTGCGGTACCCTGGAATTAGAATTTTAATTTAGGCCTTTAAAGCTTTTTAATTAATTAAAGGATTAAAATTTGATTTGATGCTAAAGTCGTGTTAAATTTTAATCCTTCAAAAATTAATTATAAAGTTTTAAAGGCCTAAATTAAAATTCTAATTCCAGGGTACCGTAGTTTAACATCTTAGCGTTATTTTAAGGCATATATAATTTGTACAGATTCATCAACGTTTGTCAGAAGATTTTTTGACGCACTCAAAAAATGACAACTTTTTAAATTTCCTATGTTTAATACATGAAATCTCAACTTTGAGGTGAAATTACTCTACAACCCTAAGACTTACTACTGTATTTTTGAAAACTCGAAGTACTCCACTTGGACAATAAAATATGTGAAAATCAGCGAGATCGGAGAAAGTCGAAAAAATGATGGACCCCCCTTAACGTCGAATTAAAGCGTTTTTACTGGTTTTTAATTTTAAGTTTCGGACTAAATTTGCTCTTAAAACTTTGTATTCATTTCCTTGAACAGTTAAGAAACTTTTATATTCAAGTGAGTATTTTGGTGCGCATTTTTAAGTGCGGTTATTTTGAAATCGCGCGTCCTGCGTCTGCGTGGGTATTTTGACAGCGCGCGTCCTGCGTCTGCGTGGGTATTTTGACAGCGCGCTTCCTGCGTCTGCGTGGGTATTTTGACAGTGCGCGTTTTGCGTCTGCATGGGTATTTTGACAGTGCGCGTTTTGTGTCTGCGTAGGTATTTTGACAGCGCGCGTCCTGCGTCTGCGTGGGTATTTTGACAGTGCGAGTTTTGCGTCTGCATGGGTATTTCGACAGTGCGCGTTTTGCGTCTGCATGGGTATTTTGACAGTGCGCGTTTTGCGTCTGCGTGGGTATTTTGACAGCGCGCGTCCTGCGTCTGCGTGGGTATTTTGACAGCGTACGTCCTGCGTCTGCGTGGGTATTTCGACGGCGCGCTTTGCGCGCCTTGCCTCTGCGTGGGTCCTTTATTTTGCCTTGCGTGGGTGCGTGGGTCCAGCCTACACCGGTGTAGGCGTGGTGTAGGCGTTGCCCATGCGTGGACAAGTGTATGCGTTAATTTTACCTTTGCTGCTAGTGCTTCGAAACGTTGAATTTTGAAGGGTGGGTTTGTCCTGCATGTGGGTTCCCCCCCTCCCCAACTCCAGGTCACCCCCTGGACGCACCGAAGGGGTTGGAGCCGGCGTATCCAGGAGTTTGAAAAGGGGGCCCGACCCCAAGTTTTTGCAAACAATGGCCAAATTTGGCCCAAATAGCTGAAAATTCCCAAAAAGAGGGTGTCCGAACACCCTGGACACCCCCTGGATACGCCCCTGGTTGGAGGAGCAGTATGAAATAAATCATATTGAGGCGCAACACATGCCCTACACATAATCCGTTTTGGTCTAGGTCTTTCCACTTGTTCAGGGTGGCCCGGCAAAGTATGTCAAATTTCGGCAGTTGGTCGGACCCCAACTACCAAAAATTTCAGTCACAAAAAATTTGCAGGAAAGCAGCGGGGGCTACAATAATACACCCTCTAGGGTAGTTTTGGACGCTCTTCAAGATAGACTATTAAAATCGTAGCTCTCACTGGAAGTGGGTTTCTGCTGCTTTGGCAAGTGGGTTTTCCCCGCTTGACTATACGTATGTACGTAAAGTGTGACGTATATATATATACGTAACGTAACGTATATACGTAACGAATAATCCCAACATTTTGGTATAAAAATATAAACAGCTGACGAAGTGCATACAGATTTGGACAATTGGATGTCGTATCAGATATCATAAGCCAAGGCACATTAGTCTTCACCTAGCTACTGAAATCTCTGTCTGCAGGTGATTTTAGTGACCGGAACTCTATCTCTCCGATCTCCCTTCATCTGCGTTCACCTAAGAGCCACTAAAATTTCAAAACAGTGTTACGTATTAGCTTTAAAATTAATTTTTCCACGAAGATAATTCGTATAAGAAAATCTACAAAAGTGAAGATAGTGGCTGTATATAATTTTGAAAATGTTTGTTGTGTTTAGCTATATACCACCTCTATTGGGCGGCCGTAGTGGTCACTTTCAAACTTTAGCTTATGGTGTATTTGGACGAGTTTCCAAGATTCCACTGGCCAACGTTCGGCATTCTGTTACACTCAAAGACGGTACTACAGTCACGTTCGATGTCTTTGAACCTCACATTCCTCATCCTGCAGGTCAGTTGATAATTTATGTTTTTGTCATGGAGCAGCTCGGAGAGCACTCCATAATATGAGCCAAAAAGGTACATTGCGTGTTTTTCGAAATGCTTAATTAGACGTAACTAATTAGTACCGAGCTAAACGTTACATTTTTGAAATCCCCAGGCAACGAGCTTTCGAATGATACCAAACTTGCCCGGAGAAAATGAAATTGGAAAATTTTCATTTTCAAGCCTACTTTCTTTGGCGGGTTTTTCTCTTCTGTTTCTCCTTTACGCTTTTGGTATATTATTTTCTAGCACACTGATTTTTCACATGCCTTATTGTGGAAACCGTAACCTACGTATTATTATAACCTCCGCCGGGGACGCTTCCCTTTCTCTCCCCGAGATCCATGCTGTATGGAAACTTTTACGAACTGTTATTTGGATGACTCAATGGACAATTTTGATGGATTCTCACCCTCAGATATTGAGCTAACTGAATCTCTACTACCGGTTTACTCAGTCTAATAATGGCACCGATTCACCATCTTTTCAGGGAATCTCACCCTCGGAACTGCGCTCTGCTAGGCGGCGTATGAACCGTCTGCTGCGTCTCCGCGACTACCAAAACCGGCATCCCAGACCCCTACTCCATCCTAAGCAGCTCACATTGGTTGCCACCTGGAACGTACAAACTGCTGCTGATCCAACCCGCCGCAGCGTCATAGCCGCTGACCTTGCCTGCCATAATGTTGGCATTGCTGTCCTGACCGAAGTCCGAATCCCAGGCTCTGGTGTCGACATCATCGGTGATAATACGAAATACAGCCTTCACTATAGTGGGCACGAGATCCACGCTGTCAGAGGAGTCGGGCTTGCTCTGTCTGAAGAAATCTCTAAGTCTCTGGTAGCCTTCCAGGGAATAAGTGACAGGTTATTGTATGCTCGTTTGAAATCCTGGAACGGTTATGTTTCTGTCATTGGCTGCTATGCACCGACTGACGTTTCCGACGATGATACGAAGGACGATTTTTACCAGCAACTACAGGACGCCTTTGCCGGCATTCCGAACTCGGATTTCCTACTGCTGCTTGGCGATTTTAACGCTGAGCTTGGCCACAGCCGCAACGACAGCCGAGCCCGTGGCCCATTTGGTACAGGGTCACTAAATAACAACGGTACGCGCTTACTATCTTTGGCGGACACTTACGATCTTGTCATAACCAACAGCTTTTTCCGGCACAAAGCTGCCCATTTCCTTTCCTGGAGGAGTAATATCGGACGAACTGCCAAATTATTGGACTATGTTCTGGTCAGACGGCGATGGCAGTCATCTGTTGTCGATGTCAAGGATCAAACGGAGAACTGCCCTTCCCTCAGATCATGAATTGGTGCTTGCAAAAATAAACCTGAAACTAGCTGCTGTCCCCAAGACCACAAGAACTGCACAATATAACCTGGAAAAACTGAAGGACCCAGATAGTCTACGGGCATTCAAAATTGAAGTCAGAAACAGATTCGAAGCTTTGGCTGAAGATGATGATGATGACATTCCAGTGGATCTGTTGTGGTCGAAAATGGCGGACTGCATAAGTAAACCGGCACTACAGGTCCCCGGTCGCAAACCAGGTAGACGAAGACCGGTACCACTTTCGGCTGAATCAGACAGGTTAGCAGCTGCCTGTCGGGATGCTGCAAACCCGGAGACCAAGAAACTCTTGAAGAAGGCACTACGGCGTCAACTTAAGAGGGATAAGGAAAGGAACTGGAACAATCTGGCCCAGAAAATGGAGAATGCTGGCCGAACTGGTAATTCCAGATCTCTGTTTGCTTTACTACGTGAGGCCACTGGCAGGAAACCACCAGTCTGTGGAGCTGTGAAGGACCGTAATGGAAACTTAATCAAAGATAAATCTCTCCAATTAGACCGCTGGAAACAACATTTTGATTCACTGCTCAACCGGCCTGCTCCGCAACCCACTCTACCTGGTGCTCAACCTCCTCAACCGCCTCTCATCCGACCAGACGACGAGACCATAGTTGGAGGACCACCTACTACAGCCGAAATCATGGATGCTATTCGCCTCCTAAAACCTCGTAAAGCTGCCGGCTATGATGGACTAAGTCCAGAACTGTTCCTGGCAGCAGACACAGAAATTGCCCCACACCTAGAGAAGTTATTCGAGAAAATCTGGGTGCAAAGACATTCTCCCACACAGTGGCAGAGGGCAATCATTGTTCCTGTGTTGAAGAAAGGTGACAGACAGGCTTGTGATAACTATCGAGGCATCTCCTTGCTACCAATTGCAGGGAAAATACTGTCGCTGATTATCCTGAGAAGAATTGTGTCGCAGTTGGACAGTCGGATGAGGGATCAGCAAGCCGGCTTCCGGAAAGGACGCGGCACCGTAGATCAAATTTTCCTTCTACGAGAGCTGTTGCACCGTAGGAAGATCCGTCAAAAGGACACATGGCTTGCCTTTCTGGATTTCAAGGCAGCATTTGATAGTATAGATCGCAGCTGCTTGTGGACTCCTCTCACACGCTGGCATCCCCTCCGTCCTGGTGGAAATAATTAAAGACATGTATGAAACATCAGTTTGTCAAGTACGCGTCGATGGCTCACTTACGGATGAATTTAAAGTCTCGACCGGCGTACGACAGGGAGATATTCTGTCTCCTCTTCTGTTCCTCCTGGCCATCGAGTGGGTGATGCAACAGGCTGTCCTAGATGGGGACGGAGTAGAGGTGGCTGAAAATATGTGGCTGGCTGATCTAGAATATGCAGATGATCTGGTGTTGCTAGCTAGCTCCGAAGATCGTTTGCAGCAACAGTGCAACCGGGTCGATGGATATGACCGACTGGTCGGTCTTCTGTTAAATGCTGGGAAATGCAAGGTTGTCCCTCCGGTCACATCTGCCGTAGGCCCTGGTAACGTGACGGTCAACGAAGAAACAGTGGAAAGAGTCCGTAATTTTCCTTATCTGGGCAGCATTGTCTCCAATGGCTGTGACCAGGGTTCTGAAACTGATGCTAGACTGGCCAAGGCTAGTGCTGTTTTTCGTCAACTATACAGATGCCTTTGGTCCCGGCGGCAGATCTCCGTAAAAACGAAGCTGCGCGTATTCGATGCTATGGTTGTGCCTGTGCTACTATATGCCAGCGAATCGTGGGTAGTGCGAAAATCGGACCTTCAGAAACTGGAGGTTTTCGAACGCGCCTGCCTACGCACCATACTAAGAATTAGGCGGCGAGACAATATTCGAAATACGGATCTCTACAACATATGCCACAATCACAAACGACTATCAGCCTATCTCCAACGCGGCCGCCTCCGGTGGCTGGGCCACTTAGGGCGGATGGATCCTTTACGGGCACCGGGAAAGGTGTTCTTCTTCCCCATCCCGGGTCACTGGCGGAAACCACCCGGTCGGCCGGCAACGTCATGGCGGCAGGTAGTGGAAAAGGACCTATGGGCCCACATGACCCCATATAGAAACGCTGGGTACCGGTGGGATGATGTGGTCAAAACCATGGCTCAAGACAGAAACCAGTGGAGGGCAATGGTTAATCAAGTTGGTATGGATCCGGAGCCCATCAGATTGCTGCAGCAGTAATGGAGATGGAACAAGTACAAGTAAGTAAGTAATTATCTTGTTGTAAAAACCATGATACTGATCACTATTGATAATTTTGACCTAATTTGGCTTCTAGCGGTTTTTGAAGACTGTCAAACATGGTGTCGCGAAGCGGTTTGACTTTTTCGAGGCCCAAACATGTCTAACATTGCCCCAGATCTAAAAATCGTCTAAACTGGCGTTTTTCGTCCATTTTGTGTTGCGCTACGCTTATAAGTAAATCGGGGTCGCTGAACACGATGAGCATAGTGCAGTAACCGCCGAAACCGGTGGGGGTCCGGTAGGTGTCAAAAATCAAACTTTTCAAAAGTTGGCGCTTTTGTATCAAATGAAGGCCGTTGGCGAGGCGAACAACTTTTGTCATTGTACCACCTACGAACAGTGGCCCCATCGACCGGGGGGGGGGGTGGAGGGGTTCCCACCCAGACGGTATGGCAGGGATAAAAAATCAAAGTATCAAATGAAAACCCTGGTGAGGCGAACAACTTTTGCCATTATATACCATGCCACCCACAAAAAGTGGGTTCATCGACCTGGGGCGGGGGTCCACCCCCAGGGGTACGGTAGCGGTCAAAAAATCAAAGTCTTCAGAAGTGGTCAAGTTTGGTATCAAATGAAAGCCCATGAAGAGGCGAACAACTTTTGGTATTATATCCCACATAAAGTGGCCCCACCGTCCTGGGGGAAGGTAGGCTTCAAAAATTAAAGTCAAACGTGAATTCGTCCGATGCACGGATTGGTAGCTACTTAGGTGTATGGCTAATGTCACGGTTAGTGAAGCATAAAACATTTCCATAAATAAAATATGACAAGTAGGAAAAATGCTCCTTGCAGTCGCATAAAAAACAAAAATGAGCCAGAAGGGCAGCATTCAATTCGGGAAAAAACAAGATTTAAAATTGCCAGCATTTAGTTATGAAAAGGACAAGATTTAAAACTTTAATATGAGCAGGTCGCTTTCTCGGGCTCATACTACATCACATATCTCCCGTAAAGGTGCATTCCTCTCTGCTCCTTCGGTCTCGTTCAGATGATTCTGATAGAAGCAATTTTGGGCATTACTGAAAACTTAATTTATATATATAGTACTTGGGTTAATGGTAATATATATATACGTATATTAGGTAGTGCGCGTCAGCGCACTACCTAGAATAGGGAAAAAAAGGCGTATTGCGGCCTCTTGGAACATAGTTTTCCCTGGTGCCGGCGGAGGAGTTGAGGTAGAGCCTTCATATTGTACAAGTAGAAACCCCTTCACGAGGGGTACATGCTGTGCAAATTTGAGCAAAATCGGCCGAGCCGTTTTTGAGATATGACAGATTCAATTTTTCAATGCACGACTTTCTCTCCATTTTTCTTTTTCCCCCCCACCCTAGGGGTCGGAGGTCTTAGATTTCCTATACCATATGGGATTTTTTTGAACAACTTTTTCCCCATTTTTGGGGAAATGAGTATGGAGTAGGTATGGCCCCCCTATAGGTCTGTGTACATAGCAGGATTTCGATTTTTTCGGAGATAGTTTTTTTCCAAAATGGTCAATCCTTCTGTTCAAGTAAACTTGAACTGGGGCAGGCCGATGGGTCTGAGGTTCGCCGAGGAGCATGGCCCCACGGCCCTAATTGCCATGGGGTATATGAATTTTGGATCTGGCCCCTGTAATTTTCTGGCCAGGGGTCACTAGTTAACGTGTAAAAGGGGGGTCTGGGCCTACGGAGTAGGCAGCCCTATACATAAGAGCTGTTGGGCTGAGGTTTCGTATTCGAATAGGAACCCCTATATGGTGAATCTAAAGGGCCCATTAGTTTCGCTCTAGAACCTATCCATGTGGCTGGGGGGCACCCTGATGGTGGTGGGCCCTACCGTGTCGCAACTTCAACTTTAATCTCTTCTACAGAAATGTCTACAGTGAGCAGGTCTCTCTTATTTGGGATTTGGGGTGAGCTGCGGGAGCACTACAGCATAGGCTATAGTAGGTTTCGCCCGGACCCCTGTGGCGCCCTGGCCATGGGTCCGGACCGGGGACCGGGCCCAAAATGGCCAAAAATCGATTTTTCCAAAAGTGGCCAGGTTTGGTATCAAATGAAAGCCCTTGGTGAGGCGAACATTTTTTGTCATAGGAGGACCCCTCCAAAGTGGACCCTGCGGCCTGTGGCGCCCTGACAAGGGTACGAACCGGTCCAAAATGGCCAACAATCGATTTTTCCAAAAGTGGCCAAGTTTGGTATCAAATGAAAGCCCTTGGTGAGACGAACATTTTTGTCATTGGAGGACGCCTCCAAAGTGGACCCTGCGGCCGTGGCGCCCTGGCCAGGGTCCGGACCGGTCCAAAATGGTCAAAAATCGATTTTTCTAAAAGTGGCCAAGTTTGGTATCAAATGAAAGCCCTTGGCCAGGCGAACATGTTTTGTCATTGGAGGACCCCTCCAAAGTTGCCCCAGTGGCCTGTGGCGCCCTGACCAGGGTCCGGACTGATCAAAAATCGATTTTTTAAAAAATTTCCAAGTTTGGTATATATCAAATGAAAGCCCTTGGTCAGGCGAACATTTTCTGTCATTGGAGGACCCCCTCCAAGGTGGACCCAGCGGCCTGTGGCGCCCAGACCAGGGTCCGGACCGGTCAAAAATCGATTTTTTAAAAAATTTCCAAATTTGGTATCAAAAGAAAGCCCTTGGTCAGGCGAACATTTTTTGTCATTGGAGGACCCTCCAAAGTGGACCCAGCGGCCTGTGGCGCCCTGACCCGGGTCCGAACCGGTCCAAAATGGCCAAAAATCGATTTTTCCAAAAGTGACCAAGTTTGGTACCAAATGAAAGCCCGTGGCGAGGCGAACATTTTTTGTCATTGGAGAACCCCTCCAAAGTGTCTCTAGCCAGCTGTGGCGCCCTGACCAGGGTCCGGACTGGTCAAAAATCGATTTTTCCAAAAGTTTGCAAATTTGGTATCAAATGAAAGTGCTTGGTGAGGCAAACATTTTTTGTCCTTGGAGGACCCCCCCAAAGTGTCTCTAGCCAGCTGTGGCGCCCTGACCAGGGTCCGGACTGGTCAAAAATCGATTTTTCCCCCCCGATGGGAGTTCGGCCCCCCGTCTTCCTGTTTTCCGGAAAACCTTTACAAAACGTAACGTTTTCTGATGCCGAAAAAATTGCGTTTTTACAAATTGTCGGAACGCCACGCACAGCGACGACCCCCCCTGGCAGTTCGGCCCCGTGTCTTCCTGTTTTTCGGAAAACCATTACTAAACGTTTTTTGATGCAGAAACAATTGCGTTTTTTCTAATTGACCGCTCCCCACGCAGCGCGACGACCCCCCCCCCGGTGGGAGTTCGGCCCCCCTCTTCCTGTTTTCCGGAAAACCTTTACTAAACGTAACGTTTTCTGATGCAGAAACAATTGCGTTTTTACAAATTGTCGGAACGCCACGCACAGCGACGACCCCCCCCCCCCTGGCAGTTCGGCCCCCTGTCTTCCTGTTTCTCGGAAAACCATTATATACTAAACGTTTTTTGATGCAGAAACAATTGCGTTTTGTCTAATTGACCGCTCCCCACGCAGCGCGACGACCCCCCCCCCTTGGAAGTTCGGCCCCCCGTCATCCTCTTTTCCGGTAGCCCCTCTGTAAACGTTTTCTGATGCAGAAGCAATTGCGTTTTTTTAAATTTTCCGTACACCGCGCACCGCGACGACCCCTCTTCCCTGTGGGAGTTCGGCCCCCCTCTTCCTGTTTTCCGGAAAACCTTTACTAAACGTTTTCTGAATCAGAAACAATTGCGTTTTTACAAATTGTCGGAGCCCCACGGACCGCGACGACCCCCCCCCTCCCCCGGCGGCGCCCCCACCACCTCCGAAAAACTTTACTAAACGTTTTGTGATGCAGAAACAATTGCGTTTTTTCTAGTTGCCCTCTCCCCACGCAGCGCGATGACCCCCCCCCCCGTGGGAGTTCGGCCCCCCCTCTTCCTGTTTTCCGGAAAACCTTTACTAAACGTTTTCTGAATCAGAAACAATTGCGTTTTTACAACAAATTGTCGGAGCCCCACGGACCGCGACGACCCCCCCCCCTGGCGGCTCGGCCACCCGTCTACCTGTTTTCCGGAAAAACTTTACTAAACGTTTTGTGATGCAGAAACAATTGCGTTTTTCTAGTTGCCCTCTCCCCACGCAGCGCGACGACCGCCCCCCCCCCGGTGGGTGTTCGGCGCCCCGTCATCCTGTTTTCCGATAACCCCTCTAAACGTTTTCTGATGCAGAACCAGAAACAATTGCCTTGTTTCAAATTTTTCGAACCCCACGCAGCGCGACGACCCCCCCCCGGTGGGAGTTCGGCCCCCGACATCCTGTTTTCCGATAACCCCTCTAAACGTTTTCTGATGCAGAAACAATTGCCTTGTTTCAAATTTTTGGAACCCCACACACCGCGACGACCCCCCCCTCCCGGTGGGAGTTCGGCCCCCGTCATCCTCTTTTCCGATAGCCCCTCTGTAAACGTTTTCTGATGCAGAAGCAATTGCGTTTTTACAAATTTTCCGTACCCCACGCAGCGCGACGACCCCCTCCCCCGGTGGGTGTTCGACGCCCCGTCATCCTGTTTTCCCCCCCGGTGGGTGTTCGACGCCCCGTCATCCTGTTTTCCGATAACCCCTCTAAACGTTTTCTGATGCAGAACCAGAAACCATTGCCTTGTTTCAAATTTTTCGAACCCCACGCAGCGCGACCCGGTGCGAGTTCGGCCCCCGACATCCTGTTTTCCGATAGCCCCTCTAAACGTTTTCTGATGCAGAAACAATTGCGTTGTTTCAAATTTTCCGGACCCCACGCACCGCGACGACCCCTCTCCCCTGTGGGAGTTCGGCCCCCCTCTTCCTGTTTTCCGGAAAACCTTTACTAAACGTTTTCTGAATCAGAAACAATTGCGTTTTTACAACAAATTGTCGGAGCCCCACGGACCGCGACGACCCCCCCCCCCCTGGCGGCTCGGCCACCCGTCTACCTGTTTTCCGGAAAAACTTTACTAAACGTTTTGTGATGCAGAAACAATTGCGTTTTTTCTAGTTGCCCTCTCCCCACGCAGCGCGACGACCGCCCCCCCCCCCGGTGGGTGTTCGGCGCCCCGTCATCCTGTTTTCCGATAACCCCTCTAAACGTTTTCTGATGCAGAACCAGAAACAATTGCCTTGTTTCAAATTTTTCGAACCCCACGCAGCGCGACGACCCCCCCCCCCCCGGTGGGAGTTCGGCCCCCGACATCCTGTTTTCCGATAACCCCTCTAAACGTTTTCTGATGCAGAAACAGTTGCCTTGTTTCAAATTTTTCGAACCCCACGCAGCGCGACGACCCCCCCCCGGTGGGAGTTCGGCCCCCCGTCATCCTCTTTTCCGATAGCCCCTCTGTAAACGTTTTCTGATGCAGAATAATTGCGTTTTTACAAATTTTCCGCACCCCACGCAGCGCGACGACCCCCCCCCCCTGTGGGAGTTCGGCCCCTCGTCATCCTGTTTTCCGATAACCCCTTTGTGAACGTTTTCTGATGCAGAAACAATTGCGTTTTTTCAAATTTTCCGTACCCCACGCACCGCGATGACCCCCCGTGGGAGTCCGGCCCCCGTCATCCTGTTTTCCGATAACCCCTCTAAACGTTTTCTGATGCAGAAACAATTGCCTTGTTTCAAATTTTTCGAACCCCACGCAGCGCGACGACCCCCCCCCCGGTGGGAGTTAGGCCCCCGACATCCTGTCTTCCGATAGCCCCTCTGTAAACGTTTTCTGATGCTGACAATTGCGTTGTTTCAAATTTTCCGGACCCCACGCACCGCGACGACCCCTCTCCCCTGTGGGAGTTCGGCCCCCCTCTTCCTGTTTTCCGGAAAACCTTTACTAAACGTTTTCTGAATCAGAAACAATTGCGTTTTTACAACAAATTGTCGGAGCCCCACGGACCGCGACGACCCCCCCCCCTGGCGGCTCGGCCACCCGTCTACCTGTTTTCCGGAAAAACTTTACTAAACGTTTTGTGATGCAGAAACAATTGCGTTTTTTCTAGTTGCCCTCTCCCCACGCAGCGCGACGACCGCCCCCCCCCGGTGGGTGTTCGGCGCCCCGTCATCCTGTTTTCCGATAGCCCCTCTAAACGTTTTCTGATGCAGAAACAATTGCTTTGTTTCAAATCTTTGGAACCCCACACACCGTTTTACTAAACGTTTTGTGATGCAGAAACAATTGCGTTTTTTCTAGTTGCCCTCTCCCCACGCAGCGCGACGACCGCCCCCCCCCCCTCCTGTGGGTGTTCGGCCCCCCGTAATCCTCTTTTCCGATAGCCCCTCTGTAAACGTTTTCTGATGCTGACAATTGCGTTGTTTCAAATTTTCCGGCCCTCCCCCCTGTGGGAGTTCGGCCCCCCTCTTCCTGTTTTCCGGAATACCTTTACTAAACGTTTTCTGAATCAGAAACAATTGCGTTTTTACAAATTGTCGGAGCCCCACGGACCGCGACGACCCCCCCCCTCCCCTGGCGGCTCGGCCACCCGTCTACCTGTTTTCCGGAAAAACTTTACTAAACGTTTTGTGATGCAGAAACAATTGCGTTTTTTCTAGTTGCCCTCTCCCCACGCAGCGCGACGACCGCCCCCCCCCGGTGGGTGTTCGGCGCCCCGTCATCCTGTTTTCCGATAACCCCTCTAAACGTTTTCTGATGCAGAACCAGAAACCATTGCCTTGTTTCAAATTTTTCGAACCCCACGCAGCGCGACCCGGTGCGAGTTCGGCCCCCGACATCCTGTTTTCCGATAGCCCCTCTAAACGTTTTCTGATGCAGAAACAATTGCTTTGTTTCAAATTTTCCGGACCCCACGCACCGCGACGACCCCTCTCCCCTGTGGGAGTTCGGCCCCCCTCTTCCTGTTTTCCGGAAAACCTTTACTAAACGTTTTCTGAATCAGAAACAATTGCGTTTTTACAACAAATTGTCGGAGCCCCACGGACCGCGACGACCCCCCTCCCCTGGCGGCTCGGCCACCCGTCTACCTGTTTTCCGGAAAAACTTTACTAAACGTTTTGTGATGCAGAAACAATTGCGTTTTTTCTAGTTGCCCTCTCCCCACGCAGCGCGACGACCGCCCCCCCCGGTGGGTGTTCGGCGCCCCGTCATCCTGTTTTCCGATAACCCCTCTAAACGTTTTCTGATGCAGAACCAGAAACAATTGCCTTGTTTCAAATTTTTCGAACCCCACGCAGCGCGACGACCCCCCCCCCGGTGGGAGTTCGGCCCCCGACATCCTGTTTTCCGATTACCCCTCTAAACGTTTTCTGATGCAGAAACAGTTGCCTTGTTTCAAATTTTTCGAACCCCACGCAGCGCGACGACCCCCCCCCCGGTGGGAGTTCGGCCCCCCGTCATCCTCTTTTCCGATAGCCCCTCTGTAAACGTTTTCTGATGCAGAATAATTGCGCTTTTACAAATTTTCCGCACCCCACGCAGCGCGACGACCCCCCCCTCCTGTGGGAGTTCGGCCCCTCGTCATCCTGTTTTCCGATAACCCCTCTGTGAACGTTTTCTGATGCAGAAACAATTGCGTTTTTTCAAATTTTCCGTACCCCACGCACCGCGATGACCCCCCCGTGGGAGTCCGGCCCCCGTCATCCTGTTTTCCGATAACCCCTCTAAACGTGTTCTGATGCAGAAACAATTGCCTTGTTTCAAATTTTTCGAACCCCACGCAGCGCGACGACCCCCCCCCGGTGGGAGTTAGGCCCCCGACATCCTGTCTTCCGATAACCCCTCTAAACGTTTTCTGATGCAGAAACAACTGCTTTGTTTCAAATTTCTAAAACCCCACACACCGCGACGACCGCCCCCCCCCGGTGGGAGTTCGGCCCCCCGTCATCCTCTTTTCCGATAGCCCCTCTGTAAACGTTTTCTGATGCAGAAGCAATTGCGTTTTTACAAATTTTGCGTACCCCACGCAGCGCGACGCCCCCCCCCCCCCCGGGGGGGGGGGGTGTTCGGCCCCCGACATCCTGTTTTCCGATAACCCCTCTAAACGTTTTCTGATGCAGAAACAGTTGCCTTGTTTCAAATTTTTGGAACCCCACGCACCGCGACGACCGCCCCCCCCCCCGGTGGGAGTTCGGCCCCCCGTCATCCTCTTTTCCGATAGCCCCTCTGTAAACGTTTTCTGATGCAGAAGCAATTGCGTTTTTATAAATTTTCCGTACCCCACGCAGCGGGACGACCCCCTCCCCCCCCGGTGGGAGTTCGACGCCCCGTCATCCTGTTTTCCGATAACCCCTCTGTGAACGTTTTCTGATTCCGCAACAATTGCGCTTCAAATTTTCCGAACCCCACGCACCGCGACGACCAACCCCCCCCCTGGGAGTCCGGTCCCCCGTCGTCCTGTTATGCGATAACCCCTCTGTAAACGTTTTCTGATGCAGAAACAATTGCGTTTCTCAAATTTTCCGGTTAAAAAAAAATAAAAGAAAGTTTTATTTTGTAGTTTATTTTTTAATTTTGTGTATGACATGTGTGCCGCAGGACGCGATGACTGATGTTCTTTTCAGATAAATAAAAATAATATAAAGAGTGTAAGTGGGAAAAATGCCTAAAGTGATAAAAAAAGATATATACGTACCCTGTCTGGTTTTTTTCAATCGTTTTTATGGTAGTATAGAGGTGAAAAAACAAGGTAGTATTTTGACTTGAGAAACCAGTGGAAATCGGGCAAATTCTCTTCTAAGTAGATGCATTGGTATATAAATGCCCTAGGGGTGAATTAGTAATTAAGGTAATTAGGGGTAAAAAGAAATGGGGGAAAAAACGGTGGGAAAAACCCTAGCATGGAGAACAATAGGCGATTTTATGCAGGAGAGAAATGGCGCGCGATTCATATTGCAGTTATTTTTGCGATATTCCTATAAATTGAGAAAATCAAAATCAAAATTTGCAGACAATGGTAGGTTCACAAATTTGCCAGTTTCTATGTTAAATGCAAAAATTTGTAAATTTCGAAATTCGATGAAATAAATTAAAATAAAGTTGTTTCAGTGTTTTTTCGCGATTTCTTTGTCTAGAATGGAAGAGAGGAAAAAAAGAAAAAAATGAAAGGAGGTAAAATGAGTTAGAAAGAAAAATTGAAAGAGAGAAAAAGGGGGGAGATGGCCGCTTTAGCTGAGCCAAACAGCCGATCCGCCGAAATGAGGTTTTTTCAAAATTTTATTATTAAAAAATTTTTTTAAATAAAGTTTATTTTTAAAAAATTTTATATAATTCTTTGTGTATTCGTATGACTCTCACTCTTGGAGTAAATATATATCCACCCAGTTTCCCCATGCCAGGTGCGCACCTGGTGAGGCTGGGTGATGAGACGCATGGGGCTTTGAGCACTCATCTGAGGATATATATTGCCTGTGCTCCAAGGCACCTAGTATGTTATGCACTATGTTATTTTACGTATATACACTCATTTTTGAATAGGTTGGGGTTTGCAATGCAATGGAACGGAATATGTCTATGTCGGATGTATCCAGTACTCTTGAATTTAAAATGACTCTAACTACAGAAGAGGTTGAGTGCGCATCTTGTGTTACTGTGCCTCGTTCTGTGTTTTTCTTTTACCGGCTAGCACAAAATTGCCAAGTCCAAATGCAATTTTGAGCTGTTCACGCGAAAGAACGCATTAAACTTGCTATGTGGATGACTTTTGAGCAACTAAGAACCATTTTTGGGAGTTTGGCAGCAAAAGCAAAAATTGGTTTTTTTCCCACCCCTTGGTTTTTTTTCCCATTTTGTAAAAATTCTGCTGGCAGCTTGCCAAGCGTCGCAGGAAGGCGAGACCGACATTTTTGGAAAGAGCACATGTTGTTCTCATAGAAACTATTAAAAGTTATTATCTAACTGCTATGGAAAATTTTTTACAGGCCTTCAAAAATAGGCAAATTTTGAATTTTTGGGGGGTCAAAAATGCCAAAATTTTCAAAATGTCACAAAATGCTCAAAAGTGGTCCGATTTAGCTCAAATTTGGTGTGGTAGGTGGGATGGGCCCTACCAACTTGCATGCAAAATTTGAGCCCGCTAGCTCATCCGAAACGCAAAGCTCATCCGAAACTGAAACGCTATAAAGTTCCTGATATATTTTGTAAATGGATAGAAAATTTTCTAAACGATCGCTATCAGGTGGTTCGGGTGAACGGGGTGTATTCAACATGGTGTCGGGTTCTGAGTGGGGTTCCTCAAGGAAGTGTGTTAGGTCCACTATTGTTCTTGGTGTATATTAATGATGTAGTTAGTAGAGTTGAACAAAGCTATGTAAAAATATATGCAGATGATACAAAAATATATTATACATGTGGTAGTGATGTTGACCGTAGTGTACTCTTACATGATATCGAAAACGTTTTTGGGTGGGCGAACGAGAACCAATTGAAAATTGCTTTGGAAAAGTGTGTGTTTTAATGCATTTCGGTGGAAACAACAGCGAATTCGATTATACTGTGAGCAATGTTCAGATTCCAGTTGTAAACTCTATGAAAGATCTAGGAATAGTTGTAGATGATAAATTAAAGTTTTCCCAACACTGCTCATCAATCAGTGTTAAAGCTTTGACTCGTATGAACATTATTTTTAAGTCATTTCGATCACGAGACCGGGATTTTTGTGTGCGATGTACACTACTTATATCCGACCTATTTTGGAGGATAAATCAGCGGGGGTCAGAATTAAAAAGAGAGTGGAAAAAGGCAAAAACGCACAGCGGGGGCACAAAGGGGCCGCGGGGGGAAAAACGGGCGCGCGGGGGGAAGGGGGGGAAAAGGTGGAGACGAGGAGAACAAAACAACTCTCCAGGGGCACAGCGACAAAAATCGACACAGATTTGGGCGGGGGCAGGGGGGGAATAAGGGAAAAATTGAAGATGGGGAGCGGCGAAAAAATAGAAAATGAAAATTGGAAAGGAAAGAAAAGGGGAAACCCGGGAGTGGTTATGATTTAAATAAAATAAGAAATAATAAGGTATTAGAAATGTTATTATTGGTAGTTTATAGGAATTATATGTATAATATTAGTGTGGATAAGGTAGTTTTTTGTGTTTTGTATGTTGGTGTAGTAGGAGAGTATGTATGATTTGTATTATGTTTAGGATAGGAAATAAATGATAAATAGTTGGTTGTTTAGGTGCACCGCGGAGCGGGTTGTTAAATATATATTAGTTAAAACTAGAAAACGAAAAAGAAAAAGGTGAGAAAAAAAAATAGATAAAGAAGATAGTAGTAAAGGACGAGCAAATGGCGTAGATTTATCGGGTGGAGGAGGGTGAGGGAGTGGCGCTGTGGTGCTGCGGCGCTGTGGCGCTGTGGTGCTGTGGCGCTGTGGTGCTGTGGCGCTAGGGGGTGGAGGAGGTAAAGTGGCGCTGTGGCGCTGTGGTGCTGTGGCGCTGTGGTGGAGGAGGCAGCGGCGCTAGGGGCGGTGGAGGAGGTACCGTGGCGCTGTGGTGCTGGTGGAGGAGGCGGCGCTGTGGCCGACCGGAACCACGGTCGACCCAAGCTTAAATTTAAAAATTGACCATTTTCTCTGGAAAAACTTTGTATAGGGGGTTTTCAGGGTCGTAGAATTCGAAAATGCTATTAGTTTTCCTCTGTTGCTTATGCTCCGTGCTCTATGTGACCCACAACCGGAACCTTAGCTGACCCATGCTTAAAATTGAAAGTTGTCAAAATTCCTCGGGAAAACTTTATATAGGGGGTTTTCAGGGTCGTAGAATCCGAAACTACTATTAGTTTTCCTATCCTACGTAAGCTCCGTGCCCTGAGTGACCCTCGACCGGAACCTTAGCTGACCCAAGCTTAAAATTGAAAGTTGTCAATTTTCGCCGGGAAAACTTTATATAGGGGGTTAACAGGGTCGTAGAATTTGAAAATCACATTAGTTTTCCTATCATACGTAAGCTCCGTGCTCTATGTGACCCTTGCCCGGAACCTTAGCTGACCCAAGCTTAAATTTGAAAATTGACCATTTTCTCTGGAAAAACTTTATATAGGGGGTTTTCAGGGTCGTAGAATTCGAAAATGATATTAGTTTTCTGCTAGTATGTAAGCTCCGTGCTCTACGTGACCCTTGCCCGGAACATTAGCTGACCCAAACTTAAGATTACAAATTCAATTAAGCAGGGACAATGTTATAACATTAGTGTAATGAAAAGCTTGCATTTTCTTTACTGGATTGTTGTTGAATCAGTGGTGTTGTTTTTTATTCTTCATATTTTCTTTAAGCCAGGCGAACTGGCGGAAACTTTTATTTCAAGCAATATATACAACAGGGTTTACAAGTGACTACATGTAATATACAATTCAATGATTGCAGCTATAATGATTCCATGGTGTAATAAGCCATTCGGGAACTGTCCATCGTTTACAGGGATGATTTCCCAACCATTCAGTAAACTCCACCGATCGAACGTCGCAGTCAAGGGGTCCCAGCACAAACGCAATGTCAATCCGGGCAGTTTCCATAGATTCAAATATTTCCTGGCCTTGCTGCTCAAGTTTCCTTAGACGGGAGTAAATCTTCCAAGTGACACCCTTCTGCAGCGGTTGATCTGGTCCCGGCAAGATCATCATCAGGTCGTACTGTCCAGATTTCCGCAATGCTTCCCGAAATAAAATTGAGGCATTGGGTCCATGCCGATTAAGAGTCGATATAATGTCCATATTTCTGTCATGGTCAGGGGTCCGACGTCTGAGATCAGCATCCACGTTGGGAGAAAATAATCCCACTTCCAGTAGATAATCCAATACAGGCTCTGCCTTCATGTCGTTGCAAAATAAGACTAAATTGTCGTAAACAAGATCCATGATAATACCTAAAACAAACAAAAATTAAATGCATTTATTGTAAGTATTAAAAAATGCCATGCACCAAGAATGGTACTAGGCGGAACCTCCGAGGAGGTTTGATGAATCAGCATTAATCGAATCCATCCACAGCATCCTCTCCTTCAGGCACATAGAACAGGTAGAGCTCAATTGCAGTCTTCTTATGAAGAATATGAGCCACTTCTTGTTTCGGGAAATGTTCCACATCTGTAAGTACAATGGGAACTAATGTTCCTGTTCCATTATTGACAATCATGGAGACTTTACGTTTACCTCGCAACAGATTACTTATCCGTGTGATCCAGGTTTCACTGTCCATGGGCACACGGTCATCGATCTGAATCCACTTTAAGCCAAATTTTGACTCTTGATATTCATATGGTTCAATCATTTTAATATTTTAATACTTTATACTTCAATACTTTGATAAAATTGCAATCCTTTTTATTAATTTTCAAATACTTACTATTTGACTAGAATAGCCGTTAAATGGAGTTGATGACGTCTTTGAAATCCTGAAGTCTCAAATAATCCAGTCTTGGTGACCCAGTCTTTGAAGAGTATGTGGGCACAGGAATCACTGATTAGCAGGTACATTAGACTTTCATCAGTCCAATCCGGGAAGTGAGTCTCCAAGAAGCGTTTGACATTGGAGGCATCAACCAAATCATCTTCCATGGCACCGATAGTAGCCTCCACACATCGCATGCTGTTAGCCTGTGCAGCATAATCTTTGCTAATCTCAAATTCCATCTTTACTTTAAAAATCTAGGCTTCGTTTTATTTAAGTCGCCGTCTTCCTTTTATTAATTTTCACCAGAAAAAGCCATTTAGGCGGATAATTTTAGCCAATTAGGCGGATATTTTTTTCATCTTTTTTTTCATTTCATTTCCATTTTTTTATTTCATTTCCATTTTTCATTTTATTTTTTATTTTCTTTATTCATTTTCTATTTTTTTATGTTTTTTTTCATACAGTACAACAATCATGACAACAGCTACAATTCACAGTAAAATTTACAAAGCAATTATGTACAATACAGGTTAAATTGTTAGTTAATGCTTAAAAATGTTGCCTTCAACTGGTGAGCCCGGTTTCGGGCACACTGCTTCTTCTTCTCATCCAGGCACATCTTGCTGTGGGTCTTGCAGCAAGGAGCCACACTGGGCATATCAGCAAATGCAGGGTAGTCGAGGTGCTCTCCAGCCTCAAATAGTCCCACCTTCAGTTCCGCCATGGAGAATGCCTGCACCAACAACTGGCGCTGGGCCGTTCCCTTCGTAATGACCACTTTGACGCCCTTCTTCTGGATCACCTCGCAAACCCTGGCCAGGACTTCCCATTTGGTTGGTAGTTGGGTAGAGTCCACCCAATGCAGTCCATTAATCGCTCTCGCCCGATAGAACGAAGCTTTTTGCTGATTTGTCAGCAAATTAAAAGAGACAGGCGCTCGGGTCCTGTAAGTTTCCTCGTAGGTTCCACCGTCTGGAAACAGCACCAACACAGACACCTCCATCGTAACCTCCCCCATCTTATAGATGCCGTCAGAGACAACCGTAACGAACGCCACAGTGAAACTAGCCATAGCCGCCAACTCAGAGACAATAAAAATTCAAAATGACAGTTTTCAAAATTCAAAAATGCCCTAGTTTTACTGCACCCGCTGTGCTTGCACCTGCCTATGAGTTTAAACTGAATGTAAATGAGGGAGCAAGTCATACATGCTAACATAATTATCACTAGTGTCCATGACTTCTACCTCTGGACTTGTGCCCATCATCACTATCTCTGGACTAGTGTCCATCATTTCTACTTGACCATTGTCCACTCCAGGGTGGTCACTATGGTATTCGTCTAGTTTTGATTTTAAATTTACCCAATCTTCTTCATTGAAATGAACTGGTACTACAAGTAGCTCCTTTACTCTTGGAGCATATACAGCTAAATGTGTAAAGTTTATACCAGTAATTGCCATTTGACCAAGCACCTGTGCATAGTAGTTATGTTCCTTTCGTAGAACATACTGACCGTTAACTAATTTTAAGTAAAAACTGTTCCCTCGTTCTTGTTTGATTTGTTCGATTGAGCGAGGGACAGAGTTAGTGTCATACAGACACTTAACCTCAAGTAGCCACGGCCTGGTGCTAGGGTCAAATTTGTTGGTCACAACTCCATCAGGAGATGCGCCAAGGTATGGTGCCCATTCAGGAACACAAAGTCCAACATCATAAATCAAAACCTCTACATTATACTTGTCGAGCATAAAGTTTACATACGCGTGCTTTGCATTTATTTCTTCTTTAATGCCGACTAAACACGCTGCAGGCATTTTACTTGCTTGATATTCCAGATTCCCTCTCTTACGGGCAATTCGGCCAAACTGCGAAGCAGTTAAGCGATTCATTCTCATTTGCCACCAAAAGGGATTCTCTCGCTGACCTAAAGTTAACAATGCTATATCTTTATTAACTAACGATTTCATTTGTACCATAAAGGTCGGATGTTTTTTTTGTAGTTTTTTCTTTTCTTTTTTTTGTGCAGTTTTTCTTTTCTGCTTTTTTTGTGCAGTTTTTCTTTTCTGCTCTGCAGTTTTTCTTTTCTGCTTTTTTTGTGCAGGTTTTCTTTTCTGCTCTGCAGTTTTTCTTTTCTGCATTTTTTCGTTTTCTGCATTCAAGTTTCTATATATACAATATATTTACAATAAGCAAGGGCAACACAATTACTTCAGTTCTTCGCGAATTTTCATCAGATTCTCTCCATGAACATTGCGACCTTTCCAATTTCTTCTGTCTTCGACACCATCTTCATTGATTGCCATTCCAATTCCAAAGAATTTGTCGTACTTTGACGCTTCGGCCAAAGTTGAGTTTCCTGTTGACACCAGTTTGTCCCGAGCAGCACTGTTCTGCCCAAACTTTGCTCTTAGAGCAGTCAGCATGACATCCTCCGCAGCCTTCCGCCATTCGGCTTTATCAAATCCTTTGATGTCTTTAGCCAGTTCCTTACACCGACTCGGTGCCCAGCATTCCAGAATCTTCTTGTAAGTATCGTGGTCATTAAAGTACCATGCCTTCCGAGACTGATAATATTGTTCTACAGTCTGGTAGAGGCGACCATCGATCATGAAGGGCAGTCGGTAAAAGTTCGAGAATGTTGAGTATCCAGTGAAGAATAGGTAGATATCTCCATCAGGTCGTTGAATCAAACGTTCATGGGAATCAGAGTTCTGCATATTGACACAACTTGACTGTATAACTGCTAACAATAGACTAAACTCAAATTGACCCTATTTTCAAAATTGAAATTTCAAAACACCTGCCATTTGGCGTCACATAAAATAGGTTATTTTTTATGAGCTCCTGCTGTGAGCGTCGTTTACACATAATCTATATGCATTTGTACATATCCGTATTCCAATACAATTTCCAAATCAAATTCACTTAACTTTTCAACAACAGTTGCCCCATTCAAGCAATTACGAATATAGAAAAGTTTAGAATCTTCATCAACAATCAATAATAATTTTAAGGGAGCATCTTTACGAACATTTTCCACAATATCATCAAATGTACGAAATAAATACACAACCCTTGCACCCCATAGTTTATCCGCCTTTGGGATATCTAATCCAATACTTGCTCTGAGTCTACGGGAATCTAAATTATCCCAGAGAATCCTATATCCAGTTGAAGGGATATACTCCTCCGGGTTTTCTCGAGTAAAGTTCGTAAAACACATTTTAGCACTCGTGTCTTGGCTTCGCAGGGGTGCAAGAGTGACATTTAAAAACAGTTGCCCTTGCTTAAACAATACAATTAAAAGACTCAGTATAAATAACAATATAAATACAAATATTCCAAATTTGCCTCGTTCTTCCCAACGAGAAATAATATTTATGTACATTTTATACGTATAAATGTTACGGTAACTGATCGATCGTCTGCGAAAAGTCTAGCAAAGTTATTGATGTTTACAGCTCCACTTAATAAAATACCTGTTTGAAATGAGTGAAAGTGCTCGTCCTCGAAAATAAATACTACCTTATCCCTCGAATCCGTAACTTGCAGTAGTGAGTTTAAAAAATCTCTAATATTTTTCTCTCCTAAGTTTTGGCAACTTGTAGTTAAGCTATACACAGAAAATGTTAGTCGCGAGCAGTCAACCCCGAGAGTTGAAACAGGAGTTACCATTAAGGTATCCATTCGTAGTATGATTTAACAGCCTGTTTATGTCTTTTATTAATTTCAGTTCGTGAAATTGCCGCTTTAGGTACGCCGAGCTCTTTCAACAATCTTGCAAACTTTGGTGCGTCTAACGGTCGTAATTGCTTAATATGATTTGGAGAAACAAAATATTTAACTAAATCGAGCAAGTGTGAACCTTTTTCATTCGTAGGTGGGTACAAAATTCTTTGAGATGAATCCAACTTTACATTTCCTTCTAAATAGTGAAGCAAAATTCTGGCTTTGTTTCTGTATTGTTTTGGTAATAAATCAGCTAAGTTTTGAAACGTGTCAGTGTTTGATTCAACAATTGCATAAGAAGTAGAAGTCTGAGGAGCTACTGTGTTCCCTTGGGATGACAACAGTTTTTGGTATACAGTTTCCGGTATCACTACCATTCGTTGAGCCATTTATATAAATGTTTCTAAAAATTTTAGCGCCGGTTCCAAAAGAGACTTTAGCAAAAGGGGATTCCGTTTGACTATTGCTACTTTGCGACTATCTGGTAACTTTCTATTCGTTAAAAGTTCTATAAATTTGTTGTATCGTTTTAACTTTCTTTGCTGTTGGGGCGTTAGTGGTACTCTACCATTGACAACGTTAAGAGCGACTTCAGAGATTGCTTTTATTAAACTTTTCCTTGCTGTGCTTAGCATTGCCGAAATAACTTTAGGATGCGCTTCTGCGAGCACATGTAAATAGTGAACGTTACTTTTTACTACTGTAGACATTTTATGTGCATGTTTATGTGATCCTTTCTATTTAT
The DNA here is from genome assembly GCA_030248195.1 of Trissonchulus latispiculum. Classification (NCBI taxonomy): domain Eukaryota; kingdom Metazoa; phylum Nematoda; class Enoplea; order Enoplida; family Ironidae; genus Trissonchulus; species Trissonchulus latispiculum. The sequence continues at coordinate 30,145 of JASAND010001762.1, forward strand.
TACCTTTAGGTAGGTATAGATAGTGTTGTTCCCCGGGAAATATACCTTCTTTTACTCTAAATCTGGGATCCGTTGTTGGCTTTAAGTCCAAAAGAAGGTAGCCGAAAGGTTTGGACGTGGCTTGAGCAAAAGCGTCAGGTAAAAATTTGGGTTGATTAGGAAATATTTGTTGTCCGAGGCGACTTATGATTTGTGCATCTCTTGGATTAGGAAAAAGAACGATATAGTGCGCGTTACGTGTGATGGTTCTTAAATACTTTGATTCATGGTAAAAGTTTTGTAACACCAAAATTATTGAACAGTTTGCGTGTCGACATTTTGTAAACAATGCCGGCAATCTTTTATCGTTTTCCAATTCAAACATTAAGTCATCAAGTACTATCAACGTATCCCCGTCACTATTGGTTACTGTTTCTACCAAATCGGTGGGTATTCCTTGAATCATTTCAATGTTGGGTACCTTGCCAAGTAATTCCGTATATAGATCTTGAAACATGGAATACAAGTAGACAATTTTGTCAAAAGGTTTATTATGTATCTCAGCTTGGTTCTGCAATAGCTTACTCACAAAGACAGATTTTCCGCTACCTGTCACACCCGAAACTATCATAGTATATGGTTGTAAAAGCGCCATAATGTGTGCTTGTTTGTGGTATTTCTTTTTCTTTTATTAGTTTATTCGGACCAGGTAGGGTTACGAGAACTGTCTATGTGTAACATAGCGTCAAATTCTCCAATCACCATTAGTGTTACCGCTGTATAAAGCGGTTTCTTGAAGTCCAACTTTACTCTCAAGTTTCCTTGTTGTGTTGGATTATTATATTCGCAAAAGGCTGATTGATCTTTAGTACAGTCAATTGTGAAAATTCCGTACCCACCCTCAAAATCTTCTAAGCTTAAATCTAGATTTGGATTTTCTCCAGTAACACCCATCAAGGCGTACATAAAAACCCTTAGTTTGTCAAAATTGTCCTTATCGTAAGTCAAGCTCGCTGCTTGAGGTAAACTTTGGTCATTAACGTATACGCTTAGTGTTCCCAAGTGGTACAACTTAAAGTCAAAAGGATTGCTAAATATTTGTGCATTATACGCACTACTGTCAATCATAAACAAGAAAATCCGCTGGGGAAGGTTACCGGCGAACACTGTCCATTCAGCGTTTTGATCATTTTGCGCTAAGGCCCGGGCTTTACCGATGTATCGTGTAGTGGGATAGTGAAAACCTTTCGAATTTAGCAACTTATCGTAAGCTGTAATGGCAGGCTGTGTCAATTTCACTCTTGGAACATAAAGTTTTGCATCTAGTACTTTAATTTTATATGTTAAGCGCTCAAGTTGGTCGAACAGTGCAAAAGACGAAGGGGTTCGAAGAAAACGAATTGTAATTTCCGTTTGGTTAGGAATTAGCCTACCAAATTTTCTAATGTCACTCATTAAAGGTAACAAAAGTTCTAGCTTTTGAGATTTTTCAATTAGTTTATGTCTATCCTCCATCGCTTTATTCAAAATCCAACGTTTTGGTTGTTTCTCTTTCTCTTGAGTGGTACTGACCTCATCAGTAGTAGTAGTAGTAGTAGTGGTTACTTCTTTTGTTTCCTCTGCAGAACGCGGTATGTAGTGTACACTTAAAGTCCCCGCTGGATCTTTAATCCAGTTTATAAGTTTGAGGGTAAATGCATCCTTTGGTTCGAATAAAAGATAGCGCAAGTAGCACAGCCAAGGGAATATTACTTGATCGGTAGTGATTCGTTGATCGCTAATATAAATTTCGCAATTTGCAAAGATTGCATACCCAAATAAATTTATTGGCGCAACAAAATTATCTTCGGTTAGCTCGGTGTCATCGTTTTTCAAAACTTGTAATTTTATATAGAAAAAAGTTTGATCCAAGTCTATAAAAGCATCTGTTTTATCAAGACGAAAGTCTAAACTTGTTAAATCATCTCTCGGTAAACTTGTGTAACATGGAATTTCTAAAATTTGAGAAGACTCAATTGCCTGCTGTACATCGGGTAATGTCGTATAGTCTAAAGACTCGACACTGCAAGCCCGAAACAAATTAGATTTTTTACTCATCGTCTTCGTTTACGTCTGGTTACCTTACGTTTACGTTTAGTCTTTCGTTTCCTTTTATTAACTTTACCAACTTTGCTAGACTTTCTTTTGCGTCTTTTGGTGCCGCTGGCACCGGGAAAAAGTACTGAACGTTTGCGAAATGCCATTTTAGGTTGTATAATATTTAGTAAATTACACTTTATGTTAATCTTTCTTCCTATTTATTAATTTTCCTAAAGTGAAGCTGTAAAACGACGACTCCGCCATGAAACTTTACAGGTTGAAGCAACAAATTGAGAAATTGAAAACGCAAAGTGGTTAATTCCGTTTCCAATAACTCAGCATATTCAGTAGATGCCATTGCTTGCCTTGGTATAAACGTATGCAGTAAAGGTAAGGTCGTATTATTAACAATTTGTGGTTTTACAAAATTTGCAACTACAAAAAGCACTTCTCTCGTATAATCTAAATCAATAGGTTTCGAACCAACAGTGTGTCTGTTTTCGATTCTCAGAGGGGTTGGCCGATACTGTAACTTGCTTGTCACTAATAACTTTTGCGACGTTTGCAGTTGAAAGCTCCAGCTTAACGTCAACATTACTTAACAACTCATTTAATTTCTCTATTAAATCACTTTCATTATCAGAGAATCCGCCAGGCACTATAATCTTTTCACTGCCAACTACAATTTCACCACTGGGTATATTCTCCCAACCTTTAGTTAGCGTACACTTTGTAACTCCTACTTCAAAACCTTCCACTTTAAGTGCTTTTGGCAAATTTACAGAAGGGTAGTCGGTATTAATAGTCAAATTCACGTTAAAGTTAGACATTTTCGTCCAATTTGTAGTAAACACAGCGTCTTTTATTAATGAGAATACCACTTCCGTATAACGAAACATATTCTCAACCGAATTTGCACCTGCAATAATAGCTTTTCCGGTATGAAAAATATTTGCAGTGACACTTGGCGCTAAAAATACGCGAACACCT